>JBBPBX010000415.1:19217-45873 GCA_038048925.1 Garcialebias charrua | reverse complement strand
CATACATACGGAGTGTGGAAAAACAGATGCCTGCTCTTTGCCTGACTGTTAATACGGAATGAGTGAAATTAAATAATGGGCCACTTTATAATGTGTTTTAAATTTTTGACTTGACTAAAATATCAAGTCTTTTCAAGTAAACAGCTTCAAGTCAAGTCAAGTCCCAAGTCAATGGCGTGCAAGTCAAAGTCAAGTCCGAGTCTTTCAGCATTTTTTCAAGTCAAGTCTCAAGTCGTGATTTTAATGACTCGAGTCCAAGTCATGTGACTCGAGTCCCCACCTCTGTGTAAGAGGGCCAAGGCCACATGCACAGAGGATCTGCGGTGGACATGTTCTCCAGCTACAAGTACTGTACTTGGGTGTACACATGAATGACAACCTCAGCTGGAGCAACAACACCACCAGCCTGATCAAGAAAGTCATCAGAGACTCTACTTCCTCAGACGGCTGAGACGAGCTGGTCTGAGAAGCTCAGTCCTCACCTCCTTCTACAGGTGTGCAGTGGAGAGCATCCTGTGCTCCAGCATCAACGTGTGGCATGGAGGCTGCACAGCTGCAGAAAGAAAAGCTCTGCAGAGAGTGGTGAAGGCTGCACAGAAGATGTTGGAGTCAGTCTCCCCACCATCACAGACATCTACACCTCCAGATGCAGGAAGAGAGCCACCTGCATCATGAAGGACCCCACTCACCCAGCACACACTTTTTGCCCCACTCCCCTCAGGAAGGAGGTTGAGGAGCATTAAGTGTAGAACCACTAGACTGAGGAACAGCTTCTACCCTGAGGCTGTTAGACTCATGAATATCTAACCAGAATAATCACTGTGAAATATCACATCATGTTGCTGCTGATCTGTTTCATGTTGCTGCTGATCTGTTTCATGTTGCTGCTGATCTGTTTCATGTTGCTGCTGATCTGTTTCATGTTGCTGCTGATCTGTTTCATGTTGCTGCTGATCTGTTTCATGTTGCTGCTGATCTGTTTCATGTTGCTGTGTTCATTCGTGTTCATCTGCTCACACAGACTCATGTTCGTGTTGCTGTTCGAAGGAATGTGTTTATACTATTAGTACCTAGTGTATGTTGATGTTTTTCTTAGTTCATATCTTAGATCTTATTACTGTTTTTCTTTTACTTTTTATTGTTGGATGTACCTGGGACCCTGTGTACATAATTTTGTTCCATCACATGTACCGCATGTGGTGTGTAGGACAATAAAGAATCTCTGACTCTGACTCCAGATGAATTTAACTTTTGTAATCTCTGCTACTTTCAGCCTAATTAATGTTATGCTAATTTCAACTCGTTATACTCCATTCAGCTTATTTCTTCTAGTTTCAGTTATGTCAGCTACTATTTAGCTGTTTTATGCTAATTTGAGCCTTTTCAGCTAATTCCACATTTTTCGCACTAATTTAAGCTTTTTCTCAGCCCAGTTCAGCAAAAATGTGCTCCCTCAAATTCTTTCTTGTAATTTAAGCTTTATTTCTATCTTTTCAGCTACTTTTCAGCTTTTGTTGTTGTTGCTAATTTCTGCTTTTTTCAGATAATTTCCACTATTTGGGTCTAATTTCTGCTTCTTTAAGCCTAACTGAGCAAAGATGTTCTTTCTGCTAGTTTGTTCTACCTTTTTAGCTAGCTTTGTATTTTTTTTTATTTTTTTTTAGCATTTTATAGCTAATTTCAGCTGGTTTCAGATTAATTTAAGTTTTTCCTGGTAATTTCAGCTACTTTGAGCCTAATTTAACTCTTTATGCTAATGTCAGCTTGTTATTCTTGTCTCAGCTCTTTTTCTCCTAGTATAAGTTTTTTCTGCTCTTTCAGCTAATATTTAGCTGTTTTATGCTAACTTTAGCTTTTTCAGCTAATTTCACATTTTCTGAGTTCGCTTGAGCTCCTTCTGTTTCTTTCAGATAGTTTAAGCTTATTTCTGCCTTCTCTGCTACTTTCAGCAATTTACAGTATTTTCTGGACTATAGGTCACACCTTTATATATGTCGCTTTGTCCAATTATTGTCAATAAATTGGAAAAATCCATAAACAGGTCGCACCTTTATATAAGTCGCATCTATTATGCGTCACCGCTACGCGACGCGTCAGCGCGTCATTTGCCCTGCTGAAAATGACGACCACAGAAGCATGCACGGAAGGACTTTTCACAAGATTAACACGGTAAAAACAATTTGTCTGCTGAAAATTATAGCAAACGTGTCTTAGCTTAACCGTTCCTTAATAAATTCATGTAATTGTCAAATCTACTGGATTTAAATTTTTTCGCTTTGAAAAAGTACAAGGAAAAACAACGAAGCGAACGCGACACATTTACATCTATAAAACATCGAATTTTATTTCAAATAACTCCAACAGCTAACAGTTTGTAAATGTACATCTAGTGATTACTTTCTGTAAGTTTGAAAAAAATCTGCTGTGTGGTTTATGAGCTATTTGCTCAAACGTACAAGGAAAAATCAACGAAGCTAACCGCGACACATTTACGTCTATAAAACATTGAATTTTATCTCAAACATCTCATAAAGCTAATCAGTTGTAAATATCCATCTAGTGATTACGTTCTGTAAGTTTGGGTGGTACTGCACCCCTAGCGGCCGAAAGTGGTACTGCACCATTTTTGCCAAAATGGAAAAACGGTCATATCTGAGCCAAACATTGGTCTAAAAATATGGGGGAAAATCCATAAACAAGTTTCACCTCTCTATAAGTCGCAGGGCATGCAACTTAGGCAAAAAGGTGCGACTTATAGTCCGGAAAATATGGTATTGCTAATTTCATTTTTTTAGCTACTGGTTTTGCTAATTTCATTTTTTTAGCTACCGTATTTTCCGGACTATAGGTCACGTTGTTTTGCCTAATTTGCATGTCCTGCAACCTATAGAGAGGTAAGACCTGTTTATGGATTTTTTTCCCATATTTTAGACCAATTTATGGCTCAGATATGACCGTTTTTCATTTTGGCAAAAAATGGTGCAGTAGGCCTATCACTTTTGCCTGCTAGGGGACACTTCCAGAGAGTCCACTGACCGTTTCCAGCTCATGTGTCCGAAAAAAGCCTCCTCTGCTCGGACTGACTCTGTCGCTGCCCGGCCTCCTGCTCTGGAGGTACCGTAACTACTGTTAGCTCAGTGTTTGTTAGCAAGCTAAGTCAAAAACCACTGGACAGATTTTTATCAAACTTACAGAATGTAATCACTGTATGGACATTTACAACTGACTAGCTTTATGAGATGTTTGAGATAAAAAAAATAGATCTTTTTAGCATTGTTGTTAGCGGTTAGCTACCGTAAACAGATACTATTTAGATAAATAGCTCATAAACCACTCGGCTGATTTTTTTTCAGCTTACAGAATATAATTATTTGGGTTTCATTTACAAACTGTTGACCTGTATGAGACATTTGAGATAAAATTCGATGTTTTATGGGCTCAAACGTGTGGCGTTAGCATCGTTTTATTTCTGTGTGTATTTTAGCAAATAGCTCATAAACCACTCAGCGGATTTTCTTTCAGCTTACAGAATGTAATTATTTGGGTTTCATTTACAAACTGTTGACCTGTATGAGACATTTGAGATCAAATTCGATTTATTTATAATTTATTTTCGCAGTGCACGCGACCGTTTGGAAGACGTCAAAGCGAAACAATTTAAATCCAGCAGATTTGACCATTTCGTGAATTTATTAAGGAACAGTTAAGCTCAGGAACCCTTGTGCTATAATGTCAGCTATAATTTTTAGCAAACAAATAATTGTTTTTACCGTGTTAATCTTCTTAAAAGCCTTGCTGTGCGCTCCTTTGGCAGACATTTGCAGCAGAGCTAAACACTCGGACCACATTTCCAGGTTGTCTCAGCAGTGACGAGTCACGTCAGCGGTGGATGACGCGTTACGTCGGCGGTGACGTAGGTGCGATCTATATTAAGGTGCAACCCGTTTATGGATTTTTCCAATTTTTTGGGCAATAATTGGACAAAGCTATCTATACAACAGTGTGACTTTTATTCAGGAAAATACGGTAATTTTCCTATTTTTGTGCTAGTTTCCTCCTATTTAAACTTAATTCTTATTTAAACCTAATTCAGCAAATGTGTTCTTTCTGCGTTTAACTAAGTTGAGCTTGTTCATCCATTTCATATATATTTATATACTTCAAACCTACTTTAACACGTTTTTTGCTAATTTCAGCTGTTTTTTCAGCAAGTTCTTCTGCAATAAGCACTCACACTGTACAGGAAATACAATTTCTCTAGTTTTAAGGTGTATTTAATTTTTGATGGGTTATCCAGGTGTATTTATTTTCTGATGAACTGTCTTAAACTGTGATGTATATGATTCGTAATTTGAAGTATGTTAATGTGTACAATCTTCAAGTAATGTTTATAAAACAAGAAAGGTGTGTGACTACTGAAGAGATCCAACTGTTATTGTAACTGTTACAGTAATGACCCGCATCTGTTGGAGTCAAAGCCGGCTTGTGTTTATCCCCGAGAGTAAACACTATAAAGTCTACTACAAGAACTGGTACAAGCTGAAGATTTTCCCACATAATTGCCCAGCATTTTTTCTAGAATGTAAACAGTAACATACAGTGAGGCTCTTACAAATTCCTGCACGTTAGCTCGGCTAACAAGTCAAGTCAAGGTTCTTTGTCGACATTCGCACCACATGTGGTACACGTGGTGGAACGAAAATGTGTACACAGGGTCCCAGTTACATCCAACAAACGTATAAATTGTAAAGAAATACAGTAGTAAGATCTAAGAAATATGCTAAAACTAAGAATACACTAAGCACAACTTTGGGACTCAAGGGTGTATTTTTGCCATGGTAGTACTGTAGAGGCCTATGGTCAATACGCTACCCTTTTCTCTACGCATTTAATTCTGTTCAGGGTCATGGGGAGCTGGTCATTTGGGTAGACCCTGGCCAGGCCCTTCACAAGATGCCTCAGTCCAGGGTTGAGATTTGGTCTGGGTCCATTCACACACCAAGGTGGCGAGGAGGGTCAAAGCTCACCTCTTGTGCACCTCTGTGCCACCGATCGAGGCAGTGAAATGAAAACAAGCAGTGCCAAAGGTTGTAAATGCGATGAACTGATGACCTTAGTGTGCGGCCGCCCACTCGGGGGATTAAACAACAAAGAACAGACTACAAAGGGAATATGGATGATGATGAACAGCAACTTGGTAGTTTAACCACAAAGAGCATCACTAAAGTGAATTAATTCATTAAATTTAGTAAATGGCACGAGGCAGACGTTCGACACATATTTAATGCGTCACGCTCCAATTCAGCCCGGCTGAGTTCTGCTCCATCCCTCTTTTGGTCCCAATGGCCATAAATGAAACTGTCAGAAAGTGACTACAACTGTTTGACTTTCAGAGGCAACTCGATTTAAGATGGCCACCACTGCTCCAAGATCTTGACGAACACATGGTTATAACAGTCAGTTTTAGAGATATTGAGATCAAATTTGGGGTGGCGTCAGATGAGAGTCAATCCCACCACAGATTCATGCAGATTTGTTTAGTTTTTCTATTTAACACAAGATTCAACTGTATCTCACTAGATGAATTTCAAGTAAATGTTCAGAAAGTAGACGTACCTCTACCACTGATTGACTTTTGGAGTCAATCCTATAAGACAACTGATACTACAATATACAAAAATGCTATACTTTGGTGAAATGTGCTAAATTTTAACGTGGCTGTAGCTAAGAGTACATTAATTCACAACACATACTCTTCACATTATGTACGGTACATTATTCATTCAAAACTTTAGCTTTAATACGAGAGCTGGAACAGCAAACCAGATCTTTCCCCTTGCCAAGTTGCTAAGGGTATTGTGGTAATTTGGTTGTCAAGTCCACTTTTGTTTTGTGGATCTGAAGAAAACTTTTGACTGTGTCTAATGAGAGACCTTGTGGACTAGACAGTCTCTACAACCAAAGCATAGGCTGAGTCTGTTTTCTTAACACAAAGTAAAACTTGTTTCTATTGCAGAATGAACTCCTGTCAACACTGCCCCAAGTCTGCAGTCCTGTTTGCGGTGCTCATGAACTAGATACCCAAGCACAGTCATGGAAAGGAGGTGTCTGGTTTTGCAACGTCAGGATCTCATGTAATAATAATAATAATAATAATAATGAATTCAATTTATAACACACTTTTCATTAGTGAAAATCTCAAAGTGCTACACACATTGAATGCTACACACATTCATACACCGGTAGCGGCAGACTACCATGCAAGGTGCTTTCCAGTCCTACCGGGAGCAACTCAGGGTTAAGTGTCTTGCCCAAGGACACAACGACACATGGTGTGGGGAACCGGGATTCGAACCGCCAACCTTCCGATCGGGGAACGACTGCCATTACCACTACGCCACGGCCGCCGTGTATGGTTTTTGGTGGATGACGTGGTTTTGTTGGCGTCTTTAAGCCATGACTTCCAGTGTGCACCGAGTTGGTTTCCAAACAGTGGTTGTGCAACCAGAACCGGAATCAGCTCCTCCATATCTGAAGCAACGGTACTCAAACAGGTGGAATCCTCAATCCTGGTTGGAAGTGAGTTCTTGCGTCAAGTGTAGGAGTTTAGGTATTTCAGTGTCTTGCTCATGGGTGACGGACGGATGGAGGAGACGAATAGATAAACCATGGTGGTCATTAAGGGTGAAGCTATTGAGGCGGTGCAACAATGTAAATATCTGGGAACTGTTCTCGATGACAGACTGTCTTTTGATGCGCATGGGAACTCACTAGAATGCATATTTATCAGCAGCTCTGTGGTTTTAATGTTGTTTCTACTTTTATGAGAATGTTTTATTGAGTCTCTTTTAAGTTTTACCTTCATCTGTTGGTTTGGATATTTCACATGCAAAAACAGGAACAAACTCGGGGATTGTCAGGATGTGCAACAAAACTGCTGGCATAGCTCTACAGAACCTCACTGGCCTACACAAGGTGAGGTCAGTGAAGAAGGCCAGGCTAATTCTGGCAGATCTTGATCAGTCACTCCATGGTGAGTTCAGGTTGCTTCCATCTGAATGCAGGTGCCCAGATGTAGGACGAACAGACTGATACACTCATTCATCCCTGTAGCGATCAAGCTTTTCACCGAACAGTGATGATTTCTGTACTGTTACTAGTCTCAATGTCTTGTCTAGTATGTATGTTTTTTGTGACTATACTGGCTGTGAAACAAATTGCCCCTTGGGGATAATAACGATTCTTGAATTTCAACTTGGCTGCTTTATTATGTTGTGGTGGGAAAATAAGCTGGAAAGTGGAACTCTTGGTTTACTGGCCCATCTACAGGCGCATCTCAAAAAAGCAGAATACAGTATTGTGAGAAAGCTCTTTTTTTTCATGATATTCTAATTTTTTTAGATGCACCTGTACATTCCAACCCTCATGTTTTTAGGAAGTACGGTTCATGGCCAAGGAATAAAATCCTGGACAATAGTGACAGAAACTGTGGGAAGGCAACAATTGATCAAGCCTAAAGAAGAATAACTGGTGCAACAATGAAAGTAGATTACCAGGGTTGCAAGGCTTTAGGTATTATGTGAGCTGAAACGAAGAAAACCTTCAGAAATGTCAAATCTAACATCACTTTGTTCTGGCAACCATTTTGGAGGAAGTTGAAAGAAAAATGATTAGTGTAATAAGATTAAAGAAAATGTACCGTTATCATTTTAGTATTACGGGTATGTCAATTTCTGTTTCTATCATCTGAGATCTTGTTTTTGCTTCATCACTCTGACGACAGCGCTTTAATTGACCAATAAGATCAAATCCGTCGAAAGTGACAACTATAAACGACTCCAGTCGGATTAAGTGTCTTGCAAATGGAGACCTCTGCAAAGCAGCGCTCCTCAAACAAGACGTGCCTCATTAGAGAAGACATCCACTGTGTGTTTGTTTGAAGAGGATGTCCGGAGTGAGGGGAACAAGAGCAGAAAATGATGTCGACTCCTCATAAAGGCACAGCTTTGTGTTTGTTAAGCTTTTAACACGCTGTTAGCATTTACTGGGAACGGTCCGCTCTCGGACCACGTACAAAAGTGTAACTTCCACACTCTGTGGAAACAAAGACCAAAATAGATTTGCTTTTAAGTAACGCTGTCATAGATTTGTAGAAAATGTATCTAATGAGCATGAAATGTAGACTATTGACATCCTTTCTTTTCATTATTTTATTTACCATTACGTTTTTTGTTTTCTTCCATCCCTTTTTGACACAAACTACTCATGAATACTTCATCCAATTGAAGCCATTCAATTTTCTAAATGCTCAACTCATTCAGATGCCATACCATACCAGACCATACCAGACCAGACCACTTTATTTATAAAGCACTTAAAACAGCAACAAGGCCAACCAAAGTGCTGTACAGCAAAAACAAATCAAGCAAAGGATGCAGGATAAAATACATAGCTCTAAACACGTAAAGATAAGAACTAAATGACTAACATTATAGAATACAGACAAGTTAAATTCAACTCACACAGTGTCAAAAGCCAGGGAATAAAAGTGTGTTTTTAAACAAGACTTAAAAACAGTTAAGCCTGGTTTATGGTTGACGCGTCGCATAGGGCGCGAGAGAGCGTGCGGCCAAAGTGACGCAATCGCATAGTCCCCGTCCCCGCCCCCGCGCGTCGGTTTGGCGTGTGTCGCGCACCTCTGAATTTTTGAAACTCCGCAAGGCTAGTGCGCGCCGTGGGCGCTACTTTGATTGACAGGACGGGTGGGGACCTCACCCCACAGCCTTCACACTTCACGCCGGAGCCTGCAGCTATCTGCGCCGCTGTGGTCGTGGAGACGGCGTCGCGACGCATGGAGGAATGTTTTGTGACACAAATGTATTAAATTCTCCTTCTTCATCTGGACTTTTCTTTTTTTGCCAAAAGTCACGTGATCGCTTCCTCCTCCGCTCCATGCATTAAAACCACAAGACACAATAACTGTTGTTCTATTATGATTTGCTCTAATAAAGACAACAGTTCAGCACGCGAGCGGAAAGCCATTTGTTTTTGTTATGTGACTTCAAACAGTTCTTCTTCTACGGTAGATTTCTTCTTCTACACCAATTCTTGCAACATATGCACAGGTTTTAGAGGGTACTGCCACCTGCTGGTCCGTAAAAGAACAGCACTTTGCCATGTGCCACCGTGCGACAATGTAAACGCATGAAGCCGCGCGCTCCAGCCTGCGAACCAAAGCGCAACTATAACTGAGCCTTCAGAGGGGGAGCCCGTCTGACATGCAGTGGTAACTCATTCCACAGTCTTGGACCTGAAACAGAGAAGGTCCCATCACATCTGAGCTTAAAACAAATGCCTGGAACCAATAAAAACATTGGTCTGCTGATCTCAGAGAGCGCTGTGGGGCATTTGGCTGCAGCAGATCAGTGAGATAGGAGGGGGCAGAACTGTTCAGAGCTTTAAAACATTGATGAATTTGAAAGTGAACTGGGAGTCAGTGAAGGGAGGCCAAAACTGGTTTAATGTGCTCTCTTTTGCCGGGACCAGTTAAAAATTGGGCTACAGCATTTTGAACCAGATGTAAATGTGCAATAGAGGTTCGGCTGATTTCAAATAGAAGTGCATTGCAGTAATCGAGCCTGGTTGTTATGAAAGCATGTATAACGGTCTCAAGGTTTCTTTTGGACAGAATGGGCTTCACTTTAGACAGTCGCCTCAACAGAAAAAAAAACCCAACAACAACAAAAAAACAGGATTTAACAATTGTGTTTACATGACTGTTTAAGTTTCATAGAAGGGTCCATTTTCACTCCCAGATTAGTGACTCTTTGTTTCTTTAACGAGGCTACAGAGGAAAGGTCGATACCGTGATTCTTGATTGTGCCATTAGGAGGAAACTACTTGACTTCAGTCTTTTCTCATTGACATTTAATAAATTTAAAGTCATCCAGTCCCTAATATCAGCCAGGCAGTCAAGAAGAGATTGGACAGAACATGTACCAGTGTGCTTCGGAGAGAATTAAAATTGACAGTCATCTGCGTAGAAATGAAAGGGTATGCCATGTTTCTGAAAAGTAGTAGGTATAAAGAAAATAGAAGAGGACCGAGAATGGACCCCTGCGGTACCCCCCACAAAAGAGATGCCAATGTTGAAATAAAATCCTTGATGTTGACACAAAAGGTTCTGTCAGAGGTAGGATCTACTGTAAACCATTTGAGGGCTGACCCTGTGATGCCCACCCACTGCTCCAGCCAAGAAATAAGGATCTCATGGTCGATAGTGTCAAAAGCAGATGTAAGGTCCAACAGGACAAGAAGCATCACCTGCATCCGTGGCTGGGAAAATATAATTAAAAACCTTCAATAGAGCAGTCTCAGTGCTGTGGAGAGATTTGAAGCCATACGACAGCTTTGGGTTCTTGTGCCACTTATAATTTTTAAATATTCAGCAGCTTTGATTTGTTCCAATACTTCAATGTGGAAATTCTGCGGACTTCCGAGGACTCCAGTCATCATAGGACTTCATTTGGTTCCTTCCAGCTTTTTTATAAATATATAGGAGTCTAAGCTTTATGAGCCTGATCCAGTCCAACCTGCAGTTTTAAAGCCTCAAACTTCAGCGTGGTTTGACACTGATACAAGTCAAACAAGAAGTCAGTGTGGGGGGCATCAAGCAAACCCCCCACTTTATAACCTCGAGACGACCTGTGTTCGAATCCCACCTTCGTAAACTTGTAAAATACGTTTTAAAAAGTGTGTGCTTCAGTATTGACCTGACAAAAAACCAGTTCATTTGAGGTCTTTAGCACCTATTCAACCACATTTGAAGAAATGTGAATTCATATAAGCTTCAAATGCTTACGGACCTAAACTTCAGCAGTTCTAATACATCTGCTGAGGCATATTCATAAGCAGCTTCAAGCCAAGTCATTTTGCGTTTCGTGTACACTTGACTTTTGCCAAACAAAACACTTTCTTTTAGTGCTTTCATTAAACGAGACTAATACTCTTGACGCTATCTGAGTCAGCTAATTATGACTGTTGAGTCAGCAGTCAGCACAGAATGTGTGTATTTATGACAAAAGCTAACAAGGCATCTTTCTAAATCAGTCGTTTGGTGACTTATTAACTGCTGTCTATGTCACAGACACTCAGCAGGTTTAATCAGTCACGTTCTTGTTGTGGAGTGACCAGATAAATAGACAGAGGCTGGGTAAACATTAAAGACACTTTTTTATTTATTTTTTTACCCTTTTGCGGGACCAGATGATGTATTCCAGAAGAGGTCGGCTATTATGAAGGAGTGCCGTTTCAATGACTGCTTTGGAAAAAAATTCCATATATGTAAATGACGTTTTATAGACTTTTCTTGCCAGAAGTGATAATGTTGTGGCTGATGTGTGTTTTCATCATTTTACTGTTGTGGAAAAAAACTGATTTGCAGACGATCAGGTGTACTTCATCAATTTTATTACAAAGCTTTTGAGAACAACCAGCAACTCGCACAGTGTCAACATATTATAAATAACAGAACTTGTTCTTACTCCGTCTGAGTCTCGGACTCGTTCCAACTTCCTGAAATGAAAAAGTTAGGTTTGTATAAAACTCATCAGGGGCTTTCCCCTCCCCTTCGCCTTGCCATACTGTTAGGGCAATTACTGACACAAAGAGCGGCTGGACGTAAACATTTCTCCAGGATTCCCACAGGGAATAATCATTGTCTACCATATCATTCAAAGGTCTAGAACATAATAAAAGATTACCTCGCTACTGTCTCCTTACTGATAGTCACATCAAGACTGATTGTAATACAGAGACAAGATCATGGAAACATTGTAACACCATTCACAATTACAGTGAAGGAGAAGAAAAGGTTATTAAGGCTATAATACAGTAAAATGATAGCGCATGGTGCATGAATACATACGCGTTCCCTCAATAGCTACCTTAGCTTTTAGCCAAGTCTTTTGCTACTTTAGCTTTTAGGTAGAGTTCAGCTTCTTTAATACTAGGCCTGTCACAATGACAAATTTTGCTGGGCGATTAATTGTCTCAGAAATTATTGTGATAAACAATAATATTGTTGGAAATTTGACAATAATTAATAATTATTGTCAAATTTAAGAAGAAATGTTGGTCAATTTGTTTTGAATGTGGTACCTTTTCACGACCACCGAAGGAACCGAAGGACGGAGAGTGAGGGAGCGAGCATGTCTCTTTAAGAAAAAATGGGAGGGAAGCCCCTTGACAAGACATGAGCTGTCTCTCTTTGGTTCTCAAAAAGGCGGACACTCGGTGTGGTTTGAGCTCTTTAGCGTAGCATTTTTCACACAAATCTTTTAAATAAATTAATAAAAAATCTGTAAACAAGTTCTCAGTTTATTTTTCCAGAGAAAAACTTCATAGACAAAGGCATGGGTTTCAACCGTGAATTTTGGAGCTTCGACCAGACCAAGATTTTTTTCCCGAGGTCGGCCCGTTAGCTTAGCTCGTAGCTTAGCTTCTCAGCTTAGCTGCTTTTAACGATCCAAAAACATGATTTTTGGACGGCTAAAACAGATTTTAAGGACAAAAGAGAAATGGAGGGGTCAGTGAAGAGCACCGGAGTTGAACTTTTTGTCATCAAGTGTCTTCAGAAAGAGACACGAAAGTCAAAGTCAAAGTCAACTTTATTGTCAGAACTGCAATATGTACAGGACATACACAGGACCGAAATTGCGTTTCTCTCAGTCCCTCGGTGCAACAGTAACCATCTAAACACTAAACACTAAAACATTTAATAAACATAAGCATAAAATAGTAAAAGTGTAACACTGTTCTGAGTTTTTTCATAATAGTATAAAAGTATGAAAATTTACACCAACACTGAAACACCAAACACCCATGAAACACCAAACACCCAATGAACATAAGCATAAAATGAAATAAAAAATGTGTAATACTGTCCTGAGTTTTTGCATAGTAGTATAAAAAGTATAAAAAGTATATCTATAAAATAAACTGAAGGTTCTAGCATTGACATTTGCAAAGAGTGGCACAGCAGCATATAAGTTAATGTACACAGTATATGTATGAGGTAGTTGATGTTGGTATAGAGGCAAAGTGGCATATGCAGTGAGGCACATAAGGCACATTTGGCATCCTTAGATAAGGCTAGTCAGAGAATGCTGTATATGTATCTGCAGTAGTGTAGATAAAAGTAGTGTAAATGTAAACAGTAGTAATAAATGTAAAGCAGTAGTAATAAATGTAAACAGTATTAATAAATGTAAACAGTGAATGTAAACAGTAGTATGACTATAGGCAGTAATGTAATACAAACATTAGTGCAAATATGAGAAGTAGTGCAAACTGAATGAGCACATGACCGAGAGTTTAGTGAATAACCCGTTTGATGACACAGGGTCCAGTGTTAAAAACTTTGTGTTGAGTGGTAATGTGTGAGAAAGTTTTTTGTGTTAAGGCAGTTCAAATGGGAGGGGAGGCAGAGCAGGCAGAGTGTTTAGCATTCTGACTGCCTGATGAACAGAGCTGTCTCTCAGTCTGCTGGTTCGAGCCTGGAGACTCCTCAGTCTCCTCCCTGATGGCAGCAGTCTAAAGCGGCTGTGTAGTGGGTGTGTGGGATCAACTGCCATGCAGTGGGCGAAGAAACGATAAAGCTGATAAATGAAAATGAGGTTGATCATTTTCATTTATCACGCTATTACAGGTAGTCCCCGACTTACGAGCGAGTTCCGTACTTATGAGTTGCTCGTAAACCGGAAATTCGTACGTCGGAACACGAAGCACATGTTCTCGTAAGTCCGGATTTTCGCTCGTAAGTTGGAACGGTTTTGCTAGCGCGACTACAAACACTCGTTTTTCATCGAAAAACTGCTTATGAGTGCATAAAAATGATCGGAAACGTGTGTCCACATGTTTAGCTAACGAACTGTGGTGAAAAAACACAGAAAAACTCGGTATTTTTTGCGTTTTTTCCAAAAATTCGCCAGCTCGTAAGTCCGGAACCTCGTATGTAAGAGCGCTCGTAAGTCGGGGACTACCTGTATATTGAAGCTCAGTCATCCGGGAGGGACTCGGAGTAGAGCCGCTGCTTCTCCACATCGAGAGGAGCCAGTTGAGGTGGCTCGGGCATCTGGTTAGGATGCCTCCTGGACGCCTCCCTGGTGAGGTGTTCCGGGCATGTCCCACCGGGAGGAGACCCAGAGGAAGACCCAGGATACGCTGGAGGGACTATGTTTCTCGGCTGGCCTGGGAACGCCTTGGGATTCCCCCGGAGGAGCTGCTCCAAGTGGCTGGGGAGAGGGAAGTCTGGGCCTCCCTACTTAGGCTGCTACCCCCGCAACCCGACCCTGGATAAGCGGAAGAAAATGGATGGATGGATGGATGGATGGATATTTGATTTATTGTTTTTATCGCGACAGGCCTATTTAATACCGGTTTCATCTATTTTATTCAGCACTCCACACAATATTTGTACAAAAATGCAATTTATTTAATTATTATTTTTAAATCTGTATTTCTCTTATGTTTGTCTATTGTTGATTGTTTAAGGAAATTTCTACTGTTACTGTTGTCATCATTCTTTAGTTTGTAGCAGGTCGCTCTTGTAAACGAGTCCTCGAGGCTCAATGAGATTAACCTGACGAAATAAAGGTTGAATGAAAATTTATTGTTGTTGTTTGGATTGTTCTCTTGTTTATTTTTTGTCACGTTTATCGTTAATATGACGGAGCTTCATTGCAGTCTGGACTTGTTTAATTTACCAGTTTTCCATCCGTGTTTCTCTTTACGATCCCCGGGGTCCAGTTCATAACTCTCCTGTTCCTCATCTGCTAACAAGACCAGCTGTTTCCACTCAGTAATTACCCACTCCAGCATTTATTCACTGTATAGTTGTTGGCTAATAGTATTAGTTAGCACTTTAGTTGCTTATAGCTTCTCCAGGACTCCAATCCTTTCTGTTACCGAGCAGTTCTTGCCTCCTGCTTTTTGTGCTGGTTTGTTTTGCCACCACGGCAAGCTGTTTTATTTTATTGCCGACCACTGAAAGATGAAAAACAGGCAATTATGTTTTTACTTGTATATACATGTGTGTGTGTTCATTTGTTTGTCAGCAAACTATCTGGAGAAGCAGTGGATGGATTTTGATGACACTTTCACCAAGTAAACACTGGAAGCACGTCAACAACTGAGTCATTTTTGGAGTTAATCCATATCATTTAGGTCTCTCTTGTAAATGAGTCCTCGTGGATCAGTGGAACTAACCTGTTCAAATAAAGGTTGAATGACTGAAAGAATGAATGAACCATACCATACCACTTTATTAAGTACTTTAAAACATCAACAAGGTGCTATACAGCAAAAACAAACAAGCAAAAGACAGGATAAAATACATAGATCCACAGAGGTAAAGATAAGAACTAAATGACTAACATTATAGAATACAGACAAGTTAGAATCAACTCACACAGTGTCAAAAGTCAGGGAATAAAAGCAAGTTTTTAAACGAGACTTAAAAACAGTGAGAGAGGGAGCCTGTCTGACATGTAGTGGTAACTCGTTAAACAGTTTTGGACCTGCAACAGAGGAGGTTCTGTTACCTCTGAGCTTAAAACGAGTGCCTGGAACCAATAAAAGCATTTGATCCGCTGACCACGTCTCCTCTTCGGGCACAGGGGTCGGGTGCATTGTGGAATGGGTGGTGGCCGAGGGCGGGGACCCTGGCGGTCTGATCCTCGGCTACAGAAGCTGGCCATTGGGACATGGAATGTCACCTCTCTGGTGGGGAAGGAGCCTGAGCTAGTGTGTGAGGTTGAGAGGTTCCGGCTAGAAATAGTCGGACTCACCTCAACGCATGGCTCTGGCTCTGGAACCAGTTTCCTTGAGAGGGGTTGGACACTCTTCCACTCTGGAGTTGCCCCTGGTGAGAGGCGCCGAGCAGGAGTGGGCATACTTGTTGCCCCCCATCTCGGTGCCTGTACGTTGGGGTTCACCCCGGTGAACGAGAGGGTAGCCTCCCTTCGCCTACGTGTGGGGGGACGGGCTCTGACTGTTGTTTGTGCCTATGCGCCAAACGGCAGCGCAGATTACCCACCCTTTTTGGAGTCCTTGGAGGGGGTATTGGAGAGTGCGCCTCCTGGGGACTCCCTTGTTCTGCTGGGGGACTTCAACGCTCACGTGGGCAATGACAGTGAGACCTGGAGGGGTGTGGTTGGGAGGAACGGCCCCCCTGATCTGAACCCGAGTGGTGTTTTGTTGTTGGACTTCTGTGCTCGTCATGGATTGTCCATAACGAACACCATGTTCAGGCATAAGGGTGTACATATGTGCTCTTGGCACCAGGACACCCTAGGTCGCAGTTCGATGATCGACTTTGTTGTCGTCTCATCTGATCTGCGGCCGCATGTCCTGGACACTCGGGTGAAGAGAGGGGCGGAGCTGTCAACTGACCACTACCTGGTGGTGAGTTGGCTCCGATGGTGGGGGAGGATGCCGGTCAGACCTGGCAGACCCAAACGTATTGTGAGGGTCTGCTGGGAACGTCTGGCAGAGTCTCCCGTAAGACGGAGCTTTAACTCCCACCTCCGGGAGAGCTTTGAACACGTTCCGAGGGAGGCGGGGGACATTGAGTCCGAGTGGGCCATGTTCCGCGCCTCTATTGTCGAGGTAGCTTATCAGAGTTGTGGCCGCAAGGTTGTTGGTGCCTGTCGTGGTGGCAACCCTCGAACCCGGTGGTGGACACCGGCGGTGAGGGATGCTGTCAGGCTGAAGAAGGAGTCCTATTGGGCCTTTTTGGCCTGTGGGACCCCGGAAGCAGCAGATAGGTACCGACAGTCCAAGCGGCATGCGGCTCGGGTGGTTGCTGAGGCAAAAACTCGGGCGTGGGAGGAGTTCGGAGAGGCCATGGAGAATGACTTCCGTACGGCTTCGAGGCGATTCTGGTCCACCATCCGGCGTCTCAGGGGGGGAAGCGGTACGCGACCAACACCATTTATGGTGGGGATGGCGTGCTGTTGACCTCAACTCGGGATGTTGTGAGTCGGTGGGCGGAGTACTTCGAAGACCTCCTCAATCCTACTGGCACGTCTTCCACTGAGGAAGCGGAGCCTGGGGACTTTGGGTCGGGCTCTCCAATCTCTGGAGCTGAGGTCACCGAGGTGGTTAAAAAGCTCCGCGGTGGCAGGGCTCCAGGGGTGGATGAGATTCGCCCTGAGTTCCTTAGGGCTCTGGATGTTGTGGGGTTGTGTTGGCTTACGCGACTCTGCAATATCGCGTGGACATCGGGGGCAGTTCCCTTGGATTGGCAGACTGGGGTGGTGGTTCCCCTATTCAAAAAGGGGGACCGTAGGGTGTGTTCCAACTATAGGGGGATCACACTCTTAAGCCTCCCTGGTAAGGTCTATTCAGGGGTTCTGGAGAGGAGGGTCCGTCGGATAGTCGAACCTCGGATTCAGGAGGAGCAGTGTGGTTTTCGTGCTGGTCGTGGAACACTGGACCAGCTCTACACCCTCAGCAGGGTCCTGGAGGGCGCGTGGGAGTTTGCCCAACCAGTTTACATGTGCTTTGTGGACTTGGAAAAGGCATTCGACCGCGTCCCTCGGGGGGTTCTGTGGGGGGTACTCCGGGAGTATGGGGTACCAGGCCCATTGATATGGGCTGTTAGGTCCCTGTACGACCGGTGTCAGAGCTTGGTCCGCATTGCCGGCAGTAAGTCAGGCTCGTTTCCAGTGAGAGTTGGACTCCGCCAAGGTTGCCCTTTGTCACCGATTCTGTTCATAACTTTTATGGACAGAATTTCTAGGCGCAGCCAAGGTGTTGAGAGGATCCGTTTTGGTGGCCTTAGAATCGCTTCTCTGTTTTTTGCAGATGATGTGGTCCTATTGGCTTCATCAGATCGTGATCTACAGCTTTTGCTGGAGCGGTTTGCAGCCGAGTGTGATGCGGCCGGGATGAGGATCAGTTCCTCCAAATCCGAGGCCATGGTCTTGAGCCGGAAAAGGGTAGCATGCCCTCTCCGGGTCGGGGATGAGGTCCTGCCCCAAGTGGAGGAGTTTAACCCTTAGATGCATAAGTGGGGTCAAAAATGACCCCGAGGGTTGTTATTCTTCAAAATCTCTGAAACTAAACGTTTTTACTCTTCCATATTCCAGGTATTCCTCATAAAACATGTTTGTGACTTCAAGCCATTTGAATTTTTTTTAATGTTTTTATACATTTTCAGAAATTGCAGTTTTTGTGTCACTACCCCAGTTTTTCATGAGTGGGGTCAAAAATGACCCCAAGCATTTCCTATAGAATCTCAAGGGTTTGCTTTGGGAACCTTTGATTCTTACCAACTGTGACTGTCAAGATACATTTTCTGTCTCATTTACACATCTGATACCTGCAGTCTCACCACTAGGAGGTCAGTTTGACACAGCAGTAAACATGTATTATCTTCATTTACCAACTCAATGACTTTACTGATAGAATATCCTGTTGGTCAACAAAGTAGACACTCTTAGCTAACTACAAAATAATGTTAGTACTTAAAGCCCAACACCCACCATGTTTTCAAATTGCATCGCCATTAATATTTATTAGTTTATTTAAAAATAATACAGGAGCGTTTACTTATATTGTGGAGAAATAACGGTAAATGTGTTGTTTCATGATTTATAGCAGATTTTAGCATGCAGCTCCGGGAAAATCTGCCCCTCTCCATATATGGGCATTCACTTGGGCATTCACGTCACCAAAGTGACGCCTTGGAGTTACAGGCGAGCGAGGAAAAGAAAAAGGAAGCATTTTTAAATATTCCCTAAAGCTGCCTGTGTTGATTAATCCTGCTGTCGCTCACTCATGTCTATCATATTCTGAGCGAGCATCCACTTAGACATGCTAGTTTAATTCGTTTGATCGCGACAAATTCATTAATTTCCGCATCAGCTTTTTATTCTCTCCCCCCCGTGACCAGAAAGGCAGCCAGAGCCAGCCGCGCAGCTGAGCTCTGCGCGCTGCTCCCCGCGTGCTCCCCGCAACAAGGTTGACGAGAGCAGATGCATACACTCCAGGGAGCAAATTACACCGGCACGAGGAACTTCAAAGGTGACCAGCGGAAGAGGAGCCAGAGACGCGCACGGCTCGCGGCTCGCTCCTCTGGGCAGAATGAATGAAAGCAGCAACAGGTCCGCAGTGGTGTTATAAAATAAATAATAAATAAAATCAGAGCGCTGGTCCATATACACACAAATGCACCAGGAAATATGCAGGAAATATGCAGTTTTAACGCACTCTCTCTCATAAACCTCCATGGAAACTCACTCCTACCTTCTGCCTTCTGGGTGGAGATCGATGTAACAAAAGTCACATGACCCTTCGGGACTCTTCGGCCAGGTTTCCGGATTCATTCGGGAGTGGGGTTTTTTTTGTTTGTTTTTTTAACCCTCGCCTGGCCCAAATGCAAAAATGAAAATAGACCTAATAATAAATTACAGTAATTGTCCAATATGGTGAATTGTTAGTGTCATGGTGGGTGTTGTCCTTTAAGCTAGCTAACATTACACTAGCTTAGTAAGCCAGCTGATATTACTGGATTTGTTGTGTAGAAACTCACTGTATTCATAATTCCTTGTAACAAATGCAAACCTGTTGGATAACCTATTATATATTATATATATATATATTATATTGTATATATATTATTTTAAAAATCTGTATGCCTCTTTTATGAGTGTCTATTGTTGTTGCTGTTGTCCAATGTTGTCATAGTCCTTTGTTGAAGACAGGTATCATGTTCGTCTGTTTTATGTTTTCTCATCTAAACTATCATGGCTATTTGGAGGACAGCGATACCCAAAGATCTTGCTCGAGATATGATCCTGAACGGATGGGATGAAGAACCCATCAGTGGTACTGACTCGGGATCTAGCATCTTGAATGTAGAGGATACAGATTATTGTCCACCTGGACATGTCAGGCTGTCTGGAAACCAACCTGCCTCTGCTGAACAAGATCAGTCAGACACAGAGGAGTCATCTGAGACCTCCAAAGAGGGAATGGAGATTTTGTCCAACAGAATGAGCCACGAGGGCTCTTACTAGGCAGAGTTATCTCCCACTCAGGCTAAAACACCAAGCCACAATTTACTGAGAAGTCGGTCAGGGCCTGCACCTGGGTTTAGCACAATCTCTCCAATAGATCCATGAAAGCTGTTTATCACTGATAGTATATTAGAAGGGCAGCGGTGACACAACTGGTAGAGCTGCTACCTCTCAGCGAGCAGGTCCCCGGTTAAAATCCCGGTCCTGGGGCCTTTCTGGGTGAAGTTTGCATGTTCTCTCCGTGCATGCGTGGGTTTCCTCCGGGTACTCCGGTTTCCTCCCACAGATCTAAAACATGCATGTTAGGCTGATTGGTAACTCTGAATTGTCTCTAGGTGTGAGTGAGAGAGTGAATGGTTGTTTGTCTCTATATGTGGCCCTGTGATGGACTTGCGACCCGTCCAGTGTGTACCCCGCCCCTCGCACAGTGATTGCTGGACATGGGCACTGCGACCTCCGTGACCCAAAAATGGAAGAAGCGGGTAAAATATAATGGATGGATAGTATATTAGAAGAGGTGTTGACATGAACAAACATGGAGGGAAGAAGAGTCTCAACAAGCAGAGGAAAAGAGTGGAAAAATCTAAGCAAACAGGAGCTCATGGCCTCCATTGGAGTGCCCATTCTTGCAGGAAGTGAGAAGAACTGGAATGTACCAATGTGTGTGCTCTTTGGGAGTCTTCTACACAACCCAAGGTACCCTGAACCTACCAACCAACATCACTGAAGCAACTGGAAGATGTGGAGTGACAAAAGTTGCAAACAAGTAACAGGAGAGAGGCATAGAGGGCCAACAGAAGAGAAAGAGGTGCCAGATGTGTCCAAGAAACAAAGACTGCAAAGCCACCAATTGGTGCAGGAAATGCAGTACTACAGTGTACAATGGTCACAGCCAAAAGCAAATAGTTTGTGACGACTGCACACAGTGAATAGAGAAAATATGTTTGTGTGGGCACATGTGAGTGTACAATGTTCTGGTTGTATGTTCATTCTCTTTTTTGTCCTTCAGACAGATGGACATTCTAGCAATTATTTTTGAAGATTTTTGATGTTATTTTGTGTGAAAAAATGTTATAAAAAGTTATGAATAACCATATTAAATGTAAAATCAGTCTTTTGTTGACCCAAATATAATAAATATAACTGCCTTTAACCAAAATTAAAGACATAATTTAAATTCATTGCAAAAACCCATTGATTCTAATTGGGGTCATTTTTGACCCCACTCATGGAAGAGTGTAGGTATTGGTCGTTCATGCATCCTAGGGTTAAGTATCTTGGGGTCTTGTTCACGAATGAGGGAAAACTGGAGCGTGAGATCGATAGGCGGATAGGTGCAGCATCCGCAGTGAAGCGGGCGCTGTACCGGTCTGTCGTGGTGAAGAGAGAGCTGAGTCGAAAGGCAAAGCTCTCAATTTACCGATCGATCTACGTTCCCACCCTCATCTATGGTCATGAGCTTTGGGTTGTGACCGAAAGAACGAGATCTCGGATACAAGCGGCTGAAATGAGTTTTCTCCGCAGGGTGACTGGACTCTCCCTTACGCCAAAATTACACTACATGCGTTCCGGCTCCGCCCCGCTCCGGTCCGACCTCCGCAGCAAATACGCACCCATTATAATCAATGGCAGAATTTACACTGGCTCCGCACGGCGGCGGCGAGCCGCGGAGAGCGGACGGCAGTCCGTCAAAATTAGAACTTTTTCTATTTCTGCCGGATGACGGAGCTATGCCGGAGTCAACTTTTGAAGATTACGTCGCACCAACAGGAAAAGGAACGAGCACAACATCCGTATTTACAAAATAAAATCATCACGGGCGGACTAATCCTAGCTCTATACGGATTTATTTGTACAAAAAAGCTGTCAAACTATCATTTATGACTACGCCTACAAACGCAATACAAGAAATAAATAAATAAATAAAGTATTTTATTCTGAAAATGTAATACCTCACTTCCTGTTGCTCAAACCATGTCCTGTCGCTCATTTACGAGAGAAGATCAAGGCAGCAGTCTCTACTGTTGTTCTCCTTCTTCCACCGAATGAATTGTTTTGTTCTGACTTACTTATTTATCACTTGATTTATCGCGCGATCCTGCAAATCCCGCGCATGCGTCTCGGAGCGGCGCATGCAGGCGGACCTGAGCTGAGCGGAGGTAGTGGAAACTGGAGTTTGAGACGCTCAGCTGCGACCTGCGGAGCGGAGCGGACCGCATGTAGTGTAATTTTTGCGTTAGAGATAGGGTGAGAAGCTCAGTCATCCGGGAGGGACTCGGAGTAGAGCCGCTGCTTCTCCACATCGAGAGGAGCCAGTTGAGGTGGCTCGGGCATCTGGTTAGGATGCCTCCTGGACACCTCCCTGGGGAGGTCTTCCGGGCATGTCCCACCGGGAGGAGGCCCAGAGGAAGACCCAGGACACGCTGGAGGTAGGGATGCACCGATAAATCGGCCGGCCGATCGATCTGCCCCGATTTCCTTAATTTGGGGAGATCGGTGATCGGCCGATCTTTAAATGAGAAGCCGATTTTATCCACCGATTTTATCCTGCCTCCGCAGGTCGGAAAATCATGAAAATTTAGGGTGCATTTTGACCTTTTAAAGGTTCAGTATGCAGTTTCTGTAGAACTGCAGCAGTTAGAAATATTTTCAACAGGCAAAGCATTCTGATCCCTCCCCCTCAGAGCCATATGTGGCTCTGCCCCCTTGTGGTCTGTTGAATTTCAAATTCAAGCTCTGTTTTTATTGGCTGGTTACAAACTCTGTTTTTATTGGCTGGAAAATGGCGGGTCACCTTTTCTTTTTAGAAATGCTTATTTACCACCTGGAGAAGCAAGGGGACAATATTTTTTTTAATTTTTTTTCAGAGATTACCTGGCTAACATCAGTCTGTCAGGAGGTAGTGACAGAGTGAAGAAATATGTTCATAAAAAAAGCTACATACTGCAGCTTTAACACCTGAAAATTGGTATCGGCCAAAATCGGAATCGGCAGGTCAGACTTTCTAAAAATCGGTGATTGGTGATCGGCCGGAAAATTGAAATTGGTGCACCCCTAGCTGGAGGGACTATGTTTCTCGGCTGGCCTAGGAACGCCTTGGGATTCCCCCAGAGGAGCTGCTCCATGTGGCTGGGGAGAGGGAAGTCTGGGCCTCCCTACTTAGGCTGCTACCCCCGCGACCCGACCCCGTATAAGCGGACGAAAATGGATGGATGGGTGGATTATCCATATGAGGCAACCTCTGATCGGACACACATTACTCCAAGCTGCCGATACTCGCGGACCTCCCTTGACCGCACTTGGGGACCGTAAAATTACGGACACGGACGCATTTCCGGAAAAGAGCGGAAGTTGCTCAAATACGCTTAAAATTGTAATAATAATAATTATACTTTATTTATAAAGCCATTTAAAACAACCACAGCTGCAACAAAGTGCTGTACACATGAAATTAAGAATATTTAAACACAAAAAAATAAAATATTTTTTTATTTGATATTTTTATTAAATATGATAACCTTGTAAATCTGGAACCTCGTATGTCGACCCCTTGTAAGTCGGGGATTACCTGTATACATTTAAGAGACTGATAAAGATGAGTTTCTTGAAAGAATATGGAAATCTTTAATATAAATCTACTTAAGTTGTTGTCTGATTTGATTTAGATGTTTGAGTTTTTATGTTTTTAATTTAGCTAGATTGTCATCGTCTTTGTAAATTACATTTTAATTTAAATTTTGTAAAAATATTTTGATTTACTTTAGAATTAAGTAAAAAGGGGCAGTTTTCATGAGACTAGTTCTTCTTCTGCCACCTTTCATTTTATTTTATTTACATTTTTTTTATTGTATATATCCATCCATCCATTTTCTTCCGCTTATCCGGGGTCGGGTCGCGGGGGTAGCAGCCTAAGTAGGGAGGCCCAGACTTCCCTCTCCCCAGCCACTTGGAGCAGCTCCTCTGGGGGAATCCCAAGGCGTTCCCAGGCCAGCCGAGAAACATAGTCCCTCCAGCGTATCCTGGGTCTTCCTCTGGGTCTCCTCCCGGTGGGACATGCCCGGAACACCTCACCAGGGAGGCGTCCAGGAGGCATCCTAACCAGATGCCCGAGCCACCTCAACTGGCTCCTCTCGATGTGGAGAAGCAGCGGCTCTACTCCGAGTCCCTCCCGGATGACTGAGCTTCTCACCCTATCTCTAAGGGAGAGTCCAGCCACCCTGCGGAGAAAACTCATTTCAGCCGCTTGTATCCGAGATCTTGTTCTTTCGGTCATAACCCAAAGCTCATGACCATAGATGAGGGTGGGAACGTAGATCGATCGGTAAATTGAGAGCTTTGCCTTTTGACTCAGCTCTCTCTTCACCACG
Source organism: Garcialebias charrua (assembly GCA_038048925.1). Lineage (NCBI taxonomy): Eukaryota > Metazoa > Chordata > Actinopteri > Cyprinodontiformes > Rivulidae > Garcialebias > Garcialebias charrua. The sequence goes on along the minus strand of JBBPBX010000415.1, from coordinate 21,422 downwards.
ACAGACCGGTACAGCGCCCGCTTCACTGCGGACGCTGCACCTATCCGCCTATCGATCTCACGCTCCAGTTTTCCCTCATTCGTGAACAAGATCCCGAGATACTTAAACTCCTCCACTTGGGTAAGGACCTCCTCCCCGACCCGGAGAGGGCACGCTACCCTTTTCCGGCTCAAGACCATGGCCTCGGATTTGGAGGAACTGATCCTCATCCCGGCCGCATCACATTCAGCTGCAAACCGCTCCAGCGAAAGCTGTAGATCACGAGCTGATGAAGCCAATAGGACCACATCATCTGCAAAAAACAGAGAAGCGATTCTAAGGCCACCAAAACGGATCCTCTCAACACCTTGGCTGCGCCTAGAAATTCTGTCCATAAAAGTTATAAACAGAATCGGTGACAAAGGGCAACCTTGGCGGAGTCCAACTCTCACCGGAAACGAGCCTGACTTACTGCCGGCAATGCGGACCAAGCTCTGACACCGGTCGTACAGGGACCTAACAGCCCATATCAATGGGCCTGGTACCCCATACTCCCGGAGTACCCGCCACAGAACCCCCCGAGGGACGCGGTCGAATGCCTTTTCCAAGTCTACAAAGCACATGTAAACTGGTTGGGCAAACTCCCACGCACCCTCCAGGACCCTGTTGAGGGTGTAGAGCTGGTCTAGTGTTCCACGACCAGGACGAAAACCACACTGCTCCTCCTGAATCCGAGGTTCGACTATCCGACGGACCCTCCTCTCCAGAACCCCTGAATAGACCTTACCAGGGAGGCTTAAGAGTGTGATCCCTCTATAGTTGGAACACACCCTACGGTCCCCCTTTTTGAATAGGGGAACCACCACCCCAGTCTGCCAATCCAAGGGAACTGCCCCCGATGTCCACGCGATATTGCAGAGTCGCGTAAGCCAACACAACCCCACAACATCCAGAGCCCTAAGGAACTCAGGACGAATCTCATCCACCCCCGGAGCCTTGCCACCGCGGAGCTTTTTAACCACCTCGGCGACCTCAGCACCAGAGATTGGAGAGCCCGATCCAAAGTCCCCAGGCTCCGCTTCCTCAGTGGAAGACGTGCCAGTAGGATTGAGGAGGTCTTCGAAGTATTCCGCCCACCGACTCACAACATCCCGAGTTGAGGTCAACAGCACGCCATCCCCACCATAAATGGTGTTGGTCGCGTACCGCTTTCCCCCCCTGAGACGCCGGATGGTGGACCAGAATCGCCTCGAAGCCGTACGGAAGTCATTCTCCATGGCCTCTCCGAACTCCTCCCACGCCCGAGTTTTTGCCTCAGCAACCACCCGAGCCGCATGCCGCTTGGACTGCCGGTACCTATCTGCTGCTTCCGGGGTCCCACAGGCCAAAAAGGCCCAATAGGACTCCTTCTTCAGCTTGACAGCATCCCTCACCGCCGGTGTCCACCACCGGGTTCGAGGGTTGCCACCACGACAGGCACCAACAACCTTGCGGCCACAACTCCGATAAGCTGCCTCGACAATAGAGGCGCGAAACATGGCCCACTCGGGCTCAATGTCCCCCGCCTCCCTCGGAACGTGTTCAAAGCTCTCCCGGAGGTGGGAGTTAAAGCTCCGTCTTACGGGAGACTCTGCCAGACGTTCCCAGCAGACCCTCACAATACGTTTGGGTCTGCCAGGTCTGACCGGCATCCTCCCCCACCATCGGAGCCAACTCACCACCAGGTAGTGGTCAGTTGACAGCTCCGCCCCTCTCTTCACCCGAGTGTCCAGGACATGCGGCCGCAGATCAGATGAGACGACAACAAAGTCGATCATTGAACTACGACCTAGGGTGTCCTGGTGCCAAGAGCACATATGGACACCCTTATGCCTGAACATGGTGTTCGTTATGGACAATCCATGACGAGCACAGAAGTCCAACAACAGAACACCACTCGGGTTCAGATCAGGGGGGCCGTTCCTCCCAACCACACCCCTCCAGGTCTCACTGTCATTGCCCACGTGAGCGTTGAAGTCCCCCAGCAGAACAAGGGAGTCCCCAGGAGGCGCACCCTCCAATACCCCCTCCAAGGACTCCAAAAAGGGTGGGTAATCTGCGCTGCCGTTCGGCGCATAGGCACAAACAACAGTCAGAGCCCGTCCCCCCACACGTAGGCGAAGGGAGGCTACCCTCTCGTTCACCGGGGTGAACCCCAACGTACAGGCACCAAGATGGGGGGCAACA
>JBBPBX010000415.1:0-16831 GCA_038048925.1 Garcialebias charrua | reverse complement strand
CAGAGTCCTTAAATGATGACAGAATGTTTTTTCAGCTGGGCTCCTCTGAAAAGTCCGTGGAATTCCTCAGTAGAAGGTTTGGGAGGATGAGAGCATCAAGTTTACAAAACTTCTCAGGCGTGTTGAGATAAGACGGCCTGTCAAGGCCAGTCTGGAGCTGAATGTCAGATAAACACTGTTGTTTTGGGGACAGGCAAAACTTTAATGACATCTACCTTCAGTCTGTGTTGTCCACTCGCTTCCGAAATGTCCAAATTAAAATGGCCATACCAATGGAACGTGCCTGAGAAAATCCCTGAGATGTAATCCATTCAGCCAAAAGTCTGGATTCTCTAGACATGAACCAAGCATCATGTAAGGCAGGCAGCCTGACCAGGTCCAGATTTACTGCAGACGTCTTCCTTGTGTGTTGATAGACCAGGAACCAACCAAATCTAAAAAGCAGGAACCAGTTATCATAAATCAAATTAAATATGCGTCCTTAAGATCCACAGATGACAGCAGAGATAGACACATCATCAAGTCTTCAAGTAGATGAGATATCCAGATGTGTTCATGTCAACAGGACAAATCATCTCGTCTACAGCCTGTCTTCTTGTTGAAGAAATGTTATCAGTTGTGTTGAGGGACCAACTGACCAAATTGAAGTCCATAGTTATGATTCTGAAGATTTTGTAGAAGAGAGGCTCTCAGACAGTTTCACAGACAAGACAAAGCAAAAGCAAAGTGGAGACCGAGAGGAGACGTCCGCCCTTGACAAGAGCAAGTGTTGATCAAATTATAGGATTTATCAAAAAGTAAAAAGTCTTAATCCCAGTCTACAAACTGGACAATGTGTCAGCCTCATGGACACAAACTGGAAGTTGGTTCCACAAGAGAGGAGCCTGACAACTGAAAGATCTTCCTCCATTCTGCTGCTGGAAACTCTAGGAACCACAAGTAAACCTGCAGTCTGAGAGTGAAGTGCTCTGTTAGCAAAATATGGAACAATAAGATCTGTAATGTACTTGTAAGACGGAGCTAGGTTGTTGAGGGATTTGTAGGTTAGAAGTAAGATTTTGAATTCAGTTCTGGATTTGACAGGGAGCCAGTGGAGAGAAGATAAAACTGGAGAGACATGATCTCTCCCAGTAACTCCAGTTAAGACTCTGGCAGCAGCATTTTGGATCAACTGAAGACTTTTTAAAGAAGTATTTGGACACCCAGATAACAAACCATTTTGATTTTATTCTCTAAATTGGCTTTGAATATGTTTGTTTATGTTTATTAAATTTGTTCATTTTTTTACAGAAGAAACAATACAAGACAATCTCATTAAATGATAGTGTACAAAATGTAAAAAAATGAAAGGTAGCAGAAAGAAGAATAAATCTTATTATATCTGCCCCTTTTCTCCAACAATCAGATTAAACAACAATAATCAACCATGTAAACAATAATACTGTAATCTTCAACTAACAGTTCAAAATGACTAACTCTTTCTAATTTTCTAATTGATACAATACACATTAACAACAGTACAAAATGACTAACTCTTTCTAATTTTCTAATTGATACAATACACATTACGCTATTTCATATATTTTTTAACACATTTGTTTTGATCATTTTCTTAAATGTAAACAGTGACTTGGCATTTTTCATCATTCTCCAAGCCATTCCATAATTTAATTCCCTGGATTGAGGTAGAACGTCCCTTCAAACTAGTTCTGAATTGTGGTTTTACAAACATCTCTGTCCCTTTAAGATTATAACAACTTTGTCTTTTAACAAAGTGCCTTTGGATATTTAAAGGTAATTCATTATTTTGAGCTCTATACATAACTGATAAGATATTATAGTCTACCAAATCATGGAACTTCAATAACTTCAGTTGATAAAATAATGTACTTGATGGATGACAGTAATGCTTTCTAGTGATAATTCTTACAGCCCTTTTTTGAGCTGAGCACGGGCGGCCGTGGTGTAGTGGTAATGGCAGTCGTCTCCCAATCGGAAAGTTGGCGGTTCGACTCCCGGGACCCGCACCATGTGTCGTTGTGTCCTTGGGCAAGACACTTAACCCTGAGTTGCTCCCGGTAGGACTGGAAAGCACCTTGCATGGTAGTCTGCCGCCACCGGTTTATGAATGTGTGTAGCATTCAATATATGTGTAGCACTTTGAGATTTTCAGTAATGAAAAGTGCGTTATAAATTGAATTAATTATTATTATTATTATTATTGTAATACAAAAATAGGTTTTGTGATTGTTTTACACGCATTCCCCCAAACATCAATGCAATAGATTAAGTGTGGAACAATGATTGTGTTATACAACAAATATAGAGCTTTATCATTTAATAGGTCTCTGACTTTGTACAGTACTGCAATCGATTTAGCTATTTTTATTCTTACAGAATTTATGTGTTGTTTTCATGTCAGTTTGTCATCAATGATAACACCCAAAAACTTCACCTCACTCACTCTACAAATCTCAACATCCTCAATTTTGAGTGGGACATCAACAGTTTTCTTTTTATTACCGAATATCATGTAATTAGTTTTCTCTAGATTTAATGATAATTTATTTATTTTAAACCAAGTTTGTATCTTGACAAATTCTGTCTTTATCAATTCCAACATTTGTTCTATATCTTCACCTAAACAGAAAAAAGTGGTATCATCAGCAAAAAGTACACATTTAAGGAGTCCTGACACATTTACCAAGTCATTCACATATAAAATAAAAAGCTTTGGTCCAAGTACAGAGCCTTGGGGAACTCCACATGTGATATTACAGAGGTCAGATCTTACATCATTTATTTGTACAAATTGTTTCCTATCTTTTAAGTAGCTAGATACCCACTGTAATGCTGGTCCTCTAATACCATATTTGTTCAGTTTTTCTAGGAGAATGGTGTGATCAATAGTATCAAATGCTTTTTTTAAATCAACAAAAATACTGATACAATATTGTTTTTGATCGACAGCAGTAGTTATTTGTTCCATTAATTCCATGAGAGCCATTGATGTAGAGTTTTTTGCTCTAAACCCATACTGACTGTTGCTTAGAATATTTTGTTTATCTATAAATTGGTCTAGTCTGTTTACAAATAGTTTTTCAAGAATTTTTGAAAACTGTGGTAATAAGGATATAGGTCTATAATTGTTGAATACACATTTATCACCATTTTTAAAAAGAGGAACGACCTTAGCTACTTTCATATTATCTGGAAATATTCCTGTTGAAAATGATAAGTTACATATGTATGTGAACGGCTCAATAACATGGCTCATTATGTCCTTCACAAACATCATATCCATGTCCACCCAGTCTTTCGATCTCTTGTCTGTAAGATGTTTTACTACATTCATTATTTCCTCTTTGTTAGTTCCATTTAGAAAAATACTATTTGCACAACCTGTAATTGAGTGGGTCACATTTTTATCTACTTTTGGTATCTTAGCTGCAAGGCTTGATCCAACATTCACAAAATATTGATTAAATCCATTTACAATTTCATTTTCATCATGAATTTCATCGTTGTCTTTTACAAAATATTTTGAAATACCAGTTTTTGCTTTATGATTCTTCAGGACACTATTCATTACTCGCCATGTTGCTTTCATATCACCATTACTTTTATCTAATAATTTACTATAATATTCTTTCTTATGTTTCCTTATAATCCCTACTAATTTATTTTTATACTTTTTATATTTTTCTTCAGCGCTCTGACTTCGCAATTTCAAGAAACATGAATACAAATAATTCTTTTTTTACAAGCATTTCTCAACCCTTTTGTCATCCATGGTTGATCAATCGTATTTCTCTTTGTGTAATTTGTTTGCACACAATTCTTTTCGTACAGAGCTTCCAGGATATTCATAAACTCATCATATGCTCTGTTCGCATCATCAACATACACATCATTCCAGTCTTGTTTATCTAGATCCTCTTTCAATTTTTCCAAAACTTTTTTTGACGTGTTTATGATCTTTTTCTTCATTGCGACTGCTTTTGTGATGCTTTGATCATTTTTATAGATTGTGAAAACTGGTAAATGATCACTTAGATCGGTCGTTAAGATACCACTTATCACGTCCCCATTTGTTATATTTGTGAAAATATTATCAATTATTGTGGCACTATGAGTTGTAATTCTTGTTGGCTTTGATATCACTGGATACATATTTAAACTGTACATTGAGTTTATAAATGTGCTTATGTTATTTGAATCTGTTTTATTTCCCATATCAATGTTAAAGTCTCCACACAAAAAAACATTTTTATTAAAACTCTTCTCCATTAGCTCCAAGATTTTATCCGTGAATATTTCTATATTTGCTCCTGGTGATCTATATACACAACTTATTATTATGTTTTTATCATTTTTGTTTATTATTTCTATTGTTATCATTTCCATAATATTATCAACTGTTATTGACATTTCATTATTTAATTTACATTTTATTTCATTATTGACAAACAGAGCGACTCCACCACCTCTTTTATTATTTCTGTTCATATGATATAATTCATACCCCTCGACGTGAATATTACTTGTGTTATCATCATTGAGCCATGTCTCTGACAGCGCTATTATTGTAAAAGTTCTATTTAATTGTTTTAAGTAATCTGTTATTTTGGATATGTTTGCATTTATACTTCTGCTATTAAAGTGAATAATAGAGAGAACTCCATTTGATATATTGATGTCATTAAACTGCTCTTCATTATAATATTCGCTATCTTTTATTACAGGAAAAAAATTTGCATCAATCACATTTTCAACATTATATATTTTAGGTTCTGAGTCTTCGTATGTTGTCATGTTCTAATGTATTTGTTCATTTCACTGTATATTTTATCCATTTTGAGTGTGAGTTGTTTCATTGATTTGTAATTTTTCATCTCTTGAATTCATCCAGATCCGTCAGCTCTTTTATCATTTTAGGCTGAGACCCTTCCTTTGTTTTGATAAAGACGTATCCATTTCTTGTCCATGTTGAATGTATTTTTTTTTTTGCTTTTTAACCACCTTGCTTCCTTTGCAATTTTTCCATTTTTTTGGTAAGATGTTCATTTATGTAAACGTCTGTTCCCTTCAGATTTCTTCTATTTTGCATAACATAGTTTTTTGTATACCTGCTATAGAACTTGACGACTACTGACGGTTTGAATCTTGGTGAATTACTGGGTAGGGTGTGACAGAACGAAATGTCCCCATAGTTTATGTCAATGTTCATGTTCTGTAAGAAAGTACAGTAACTACATGTTCCTCCAAAGTCTCTTGTTCTTCCTGAGATGCATTCTCAGTTTGGTCTTCGTTGGTAAGATTTCTTGCATTTGTCTGACACTTACTAATATCAAGTCCTGAGATCACCACGTTGTCTTGCTTTGTGTATTGTTCTAAGTCCTTAATTTTTTGTTCCAGTTCAGCAATTTTATTGTCTTTGCTAATTATCAGTCCTTTCAGTTCTTTTATTTCTTTCACCAGAACGGCCTGGGAATCCATTTTTTTTGTTAAATTTTCTATTTGTCCACTCATAAAGTTGAGTGATTCTTTAAATTCTTGCATTTCTACTGAGTTGTTTCCCTCCGGGTCTGGTGATTTTTGTCCTCTATTTCTCATATTTGCAGAGTCTGGTGATTTTTGTCCTTTATTTCTCATCATACTTGCAGAGCTTGTAATCTAATGGTAGCAGGTCTCTGGTTTGTTTGCTGAACCACGTGGCCCTTCCACGAGGCTCACAGGCCTAACGATGGAGGCTCTGGACCAGCAGTGCACAACTTAGCAGTGCAGCACCCAGATCAGCAGTTATTAAAACAGAACTCACGGTTTCAGCAGCCTGCAGCAATCGGCTCTATCGTCCGAAGAGGTTTTGCTCACTAGATCCGATGTAGCCCAGTTAGCACAGCACGTAGCTTCAGCTCCAATAGCTCCCGGCGCAGCTCCGACACCAGCCTGGTCCCAGGCGGTGGTCCTCTGGCTCGCCCATGACGCTCGGCCCAGCTCAAAGCCCCAGGTGGCGTTCACGGCTCTCGGCTCACTCGCGGCGCTTGGTCCAGCTCAAAGCCCCAGGTGGCGTTCACGGCTCGTGGTCCAGCTCAAAGCCCCAGGTGGCGTTCACGGCTCGTGGTCCAGCTCAAAGCCCCAGGTGGCGTTCACGGCTCGCAGCCCAATCGCGGCGCACGGACCAGCTCAAAGCCCCAGGTGGCATTCACGGCTCGCGGCCCAATCGCGGCGCTTGGTCCAGTTCAAAGCCCCAGGTGGCGTTTAGGCTCTCGGCTCTCTCGTCAGCCTGTAGCAACAATCCCCAACTCCGTGTTGTTTTGCCGCATTAGCTTTTATCAGCAGCACATGGCTAGCGTTAGCTTGTAGCCTGTAGCCTCCACTCCCAGCTTTGTTGTTTTCTTTCGTTGCAACAAAGCACCTCCAGCGTGCCGGCTCGCGTTTCTTCGTAACAACCAGCGTATTTTTCCGGTTTATTTGTTCATGAAGCCCGCAGCTACGGCACCCGGTTACGGTGACCCAGCTCGGTTAGCTTTGATTAGCCCGGTTTGTAGCTACGCTAGGCTAACTCTCGGCAAAAACTCACAGACACGTTGGCTTATAGATTCATAATTCTGGATCGCATGTTCTAGTCCAATTTCCGCAGCTTTTTCAGCACTCCTCTCTGCACATCCAGCGCAAAAAACTGCGAGTACAAGATCTCCAAAATACTCTTTTGGAGGTAGTATTGGCAGGAGCCCGACTAAAAGCGTCCTCTCTGCTCAGCCGCCATCTTGGTCCCCAATAATAAGTTTTCCTATAATAATAATAAGTTTTCCTATAATAATAATAATAATAATAAGTTTTCCTCTTTCAAAGTTTTTCTTTAGACTTTGGTTGCTGTTTTACTCAGGTTTTATTTCATTCAATGTCAGTGTTCTGCAGTCATACTGAAGTGGTCCCAGATTTTTGAAAACTAGTTTGACTTGTTTAAAATGTACATGTGTTTATCGGAGAGAAGCTGTTTCTGTAGGGCTCCATTGTTGTACTGTATAAATTGTGTAACACCTCCTGAACATGTTTGTTCACAGATTTTGTTCTGCTCGATGATGACCTGAATGTCAGAGCCACCTACATCTCTGGAAAGGAGGTTTGGAGAAGAGTGTAAAGAAGATCAAGCTTGGAAACTGTGTGCCTTCATTAAATGACATTTAAACATTTTAGAGCTCACATATTTATTTTGACCATTTTTCATATTTACATACTGCACCATGTTTTTAACTAAGTAAACACACATGTGTAGTTTAGTACATCATAAAAATGACATTTTCTACTAATAAATATCAGACCCTATTTTTCAGATTAATTTTTGTTGTAAAAATCTGTTCTAATCAGTTCAAATCATTTTGCCTGCTCTATTGGACTTGTGCTCAAACAGGATGTTACTACATCTTTTCATCAGAATATAACAAAAATAACAGCAGGAAACATGACCTGTTCAACTGCAGGATACTTGAACGGTCTACTGTTGACAAGCAGAAAGTCAGACCTGTCTAACTGGATCTGTGATTTTGGCTAAAATTATAGATTTCTTTGCTTAGTAAGCAGACTTTGAAGTAAACGGATTCTTGGCATTTGGAGGTCAGTTTGTCAGCTGTTCAGGAACAATCGCTCAGAAGGTCCTCATGACAACATATTTACTGTATTTACATTTATTACCTGAACAAAAACAAACAGCAAAAAATGGTGACATCTGAACCCATGTCTTGAAGCTAACTGATTCTTCTTTGGACTTTTTGCTGTTCAGGGGTTCCCACAGTAAGTCCTCTTCCTCTGTCTCACTCTGTCCACAAAACAAGCTGATTCACACAGAGGACATGCAGAAAAGAAGCCAGAATATTTTAGTTCGACTAAAACTAAACTGGGGAGTGGTGGTGCAGAGGTTAGATAACAAGGACCTGTGATCGGAAAGTCGCAGGTTCAACTCCCCGGACTGACAACATGAAAATGTGGGTGGAAAAGGTGAAAGACCCACACCTGCCTCCACCCTCATTTGCCCTATTCTGAGTCAGAGTCAGAGAGAATTTATTGTCATTTGCACCGCATGTAGTACATGTGTTGAAAACGAGATTATGTACACAGGGTCCCAGTTACATCCAACAACAAATGCAAGAGAAAAACAATAATAACATCTAGGATTAACTAAGAGAGACATCAGCTAGTAATACACTAAGCCCTAATGTAGTAGAAAAACATCATTATAAACAGCAGCACGAACATGAGCAGATGGTCACAGATGAACGCAGATAGTCACAGATGAACGCAGCAACAAGAAACAGATCAGTATCAACATGATGTGACATTTTGCAGTGTTTATTCTTATTATTTATTTATTCATGAGTCTGACAGCCTCAGGGTAGAAGCTGTTCCTCAGTCTAGTGGTTCTACATTTGATGCTCCTCAACCTCCGTCCCGAGGGGAGTGGTGCAAAGAGTGAGTGTGCTGGGTGAGTGAGGTCTTTCATGATGCAGGTGGCTCTTTTTCTGCATCTGGAGGTGTAAATGTCTGTGATGGTGGGGAGACTGACTCCCACAGACTTCTGTGCAGCCTTCACCACTCTCTGTAGAGCTTTCCTCTCTGCAACTGTGCAGCCTTCACCACTCTCTGTAGAGCTTTCCTCTCTGCAACTGTGCAGCCTCCATGCCACACGTTGATGCTGGAGCACAGGACGCTCTCCACTGCACACCTGTAGAACGAGGTGAGAACTGGGCTGCTCAGACCAGCTCGTCTCAGCCGTCTGAGGAAGTAGAGTCTCTGATGACCTTTCTTGATCAGGCTGGTAGGGGTTGAACGAGTACATAATTTTTAACCTCGACATTAACATAAAAAAACTCGAACGACGCTCGAGTAGCCGATGACGTCACAGTGTCTTACGATGCAAAATAAATAAATAAATATAAATGCCTAAAAACGTGTTTACAAAAAGAAAAAAAAGACCAACAAAGCATTGGGAGCATTTATTATGCTCCTATCATTTATCATACTGCACATAAGTCACAGGAAAAACAAAACTATTAGTTATATTAATAATATTAAAAGTGAAAGTATAAGGCGATGAAAACCGAAACTTAAAAAACAAATGGGGCCACAGCCACACCGTACCACCGCCTGCAGCTGTGCAATTTAGGTTTACTTTTAGAGATTGTGTTTATAGATTTTAAAATAGCTCTAGAGAGATTAATATTTGTTTCTTTTTCTTTGTTAAACGAGAGAGATGAAGCCGTTTCGACCGTGTTATATGGGACCTGCATTGCAACACTGCCCTCTGCTGTCACAACAATCTACTACGGTGTTCATAGAAAAAGAACGTCAGGATGTTTCAATGAGTGGCGCAATTTATACAATTATAAACTGTTTTACCTTTTTGACAAGACGGCCTGCTCCATTAACATCCGTGCGCACACAGGAATCCATTTTGTAGCGTCTACTAAAAGCTAAAAGCTGCCCCGCGAGCTGTGAAATGTGAAATGTGACGTCACTACGGGTAGCCGAGTTGGACAAAAAAGCCTCGATAGAAGTCAAAGCACTCGAGTTGTCGAAAACTCGGGTACTCTGTTAATGCACTACAGGCTGGTGGTGTTATTGCTCCAGCTGAGGTTATCATTCAAGTGTACACCCAGGTACTTGTAGCTGGAGACCACCTCCACCGCAGATCCACCTATATACAGTGGGGTGTGGGTGTGTTTGTTCCTTCTGAAGTCCACAATCATCTCCTTCGTCTTCTTCACATTCATGTGAAGGTTGTTCTCTTTGCACCAGCTCTCCAGATGTTCCACCTCCTGTCTGTAGCTGGATTCATCATTATCTGTGATGCATCCCACCACAGCTGTATCATCTGCAAACTTAACAATATGACAGCCTGGATGTGTGGCTGTACAATCATATGTGAGCAGAGTGAACAGAAGAGGGCTCAGCACACATCCTTGAGGAGAGCCAGTGCTGAGGGTGATGGTGGAGGAGGAGAAGTTGTGGATCTTCACGGACTGTGGTCTGTTTGTTAAGAAGTCTAGTACCCAGTTACAGATGGAGGGGCTTAGTCCAAGTGTGGATAGTTTGTCTATCAGAGTTTGGGGGATCATGGTGTTGAAGGCAGATGTGAAGTCCACAAAGAGCAGACGCACGTATGAGTCCTTCTGATCCAGGTGGGTGAGAGCAGTGTGGACCACAGAGGAGATGGCGTCCTCTGTTGATCGGTTCTCACGGTATGCATATTGATGAGGGTCCTCGCTGATGTTGACGGTTGTCTTGATGTGGGACATGACCAGTTTCTCAAAACATTTAGCGACTATCGGGGTGAGAGCCACCGGTCTATAGTCATTCAGACCAGTCACTGTGGAGCTTTTTGGGACTGGGATGATGGTGGCAGTCTTCAGGCAGGTGGGAACTGACTCCAGTGAAAGTGAGGTGGTGAAGATGTCAGCCAGCACCTCACAGAGCTGGTCCGCACATTCCTTCAGAACTTTCCCTGGGATGTTGTCTGGACCCGTAGCTTTATGAGGGTTGATCCTTCTGAGACTACCTCTCACTTCTGCTGCGGTCACTTTGAGGTGCTCCTCGTCTGGTGATGAGGTGAGTCTGGTGCTAGTTGGTCTGTTTGGATCATCAAAACGTGCATAAAACTTATTGAGGGCATCAGGCAGGGATGGGTCCCTGGGGCATTGTTTGCTTTTGCCCTTGTAGTCTGTTAAGCATTTGATGCCCTGCCACATGCTCCGTGGATCATGTGAGGTGAACTGTCCCTCGATCCTCTGTGCATACGCGGCTTTGGCCTTCTTTATGCCATCATCCAGTTCTCTCCTGCACTTTCTCAACTCCTCAGTATCTCTAGACTTGAATGCAGTGTCCCTGGCTGCCAGCAGGGTGCGGACATCCTTATTTAGCCAGGGTTTTTGATTGGGGTAAAATTTAACATACTTTCTTATGGATACATTTTCAGCACATGTACTGATGTAACCCAGGACTGAGGAAGCATAAAGTTCCAGGTCAACTGAACTTCCATTCGTAGCTGCCTCTTTGAAGACAGACCAGTTTGTGTTTTCAAAGCAGTCTCTTAGCATGGGGGAACTATCTTGGCGCCACAATGTGATCTCTCTTTGTTCCGGCTTGGACGTCTGAGTGGGGGTAGCTGTCTAGGGACCAATAACAGGGAGCGATGGTCGGAAGCCCCGAGCGCTGGGCGTGGCTTCGCCGTGTACGCCCCCTTCACATTCGTGTAGACCTGGTCTAGTGTCTTATTTCCTCGTGTTGCTGTGAAAACGTGCTGATTGAAGGTTGGAAGGATGACACGTAAATCCACATGATTGAAGTCCCCGGAGACAATGAAAAGCCCCTCAGGATATTTACACTGCAGCGAGGTGAGTAAGTCATGAATTTCTCCCTGGGCGTCGTTGGCATTAGCATCGGGTGCTATGTAAACATTGCTTATTATTATTGCTGAATAGTCGCGGGGGAGGTAATGTGGCCGACATCTTATTGTTAAAAGCTCCACAGCAGCTGAGCAGATCCTGCTGATAACGGCACAGTTCGTGCACCAGTCTTTGTTAACGTAAATGCAGACGCCTCCGCCTCGCGTTTTCCCCGTAGTCTCGATGCACCGGTCCGTTCTGAAAAATAGCTTATTATCCAACTCATAAACAGAGTCAGGAGTGTCTTCATTGATCCATGTTTCCGTGAGGCAAATCACCGAGCATCTCCTCATCTCCTCCGACGTTGTTACTCTCAGACGAAGCAAATCCATCTTGTTGTCGAGCGAGCGCACGTTGGACAGGAAAAGAGCCGGCATCGGGGGTCTCCCGGTTTTAGCGTCTGCCCGCAGTCTCGTCATAATTCCTGCTCGACAGCCACGCTTTTTCCCTCGAGAGCACCGCTTTCTTTTCTTTCCTCCGGAGCGCATCTGCTTCCAGAAAGATGATCTAAGCAGATCCAATCTTCCGAGCTCTGATTTGAGTTCGTTGCTGATTTCAGCTGTGCCTTGTGGTAAATCCGCTCCAATTCTCAACAGCTCAGTTCGGCTATAATTCACCCGCAAAAAACGCGCAGAGTCAGGTACAAAAACACTATTAAAATTACTAAAAACTGGGGATGTTCTGGGAGCCCATGAAGCTGCGGCTGATCTGAGCGCTGCCATCTTGCCATTCTGGACCCTTGAGCAAGGCCCTTAACCCCATCATCTGCTCCCAAAAACAGGTCTCTCTTGAAAATGAGTTCTCACGACTCAATGAAACTACCTGTATAAATAAAGGGTAACTAAAATAAAAAAAATAAAAACAAAGGTACACATACTGAACCAGGACACAGTCTTTCGATGGTCCAAAGATAAGTCTTTTGGGATGCCAAGATGGCGGCTGAGCAGAGTGGACGTCTTTAGTTGGGCTCCTGCCAGTACTACTTCCAAAAGGATTATTTGGAGTATTTGGAGAGCTTTTTTGCGCTGGATGTGCAGAGATGTACAGAGAGGAGCGTTGAAAAAGCTGCGGAAATTGGACTGGAACTTACGATCCAGAATTATGAATCTACAAGCCAACGTGTCCGTGAGTTTTTTTGCCGAGAGTTAGCCTAGCGTAGCTACAAACCGGGCTAATCAAAGCTAACCGAGCTAGGTCACCGTAACAGGGTGCTGTAGTTGCAGGCTTCGTGAGCAAATAAACCGGAGAATACGCTGGTTGTTACGAAAAAAAGCGAGCCGGCACGCTTGAGGTGCTTTGTTGCAGTGAAAGAACACAACAAAGCACGCTACAGTGGAAGCGCGGTGGTGGGCCAAGCGTCGTGTACGCCGCCTGGAGCGCCGTAGGAGAGCCGGAGGACCGCGGCCTGGAGTTCGAGCTGGGCTGGGAGCCGTGAGAGAGCCGGGGCCAGGCGCCGTGAGTGGGCCGAGCGTGAACGCCGCCTGGAGAGTCGTGGGAGAACCGGAGAACCGCGGCCTGGAGTTTCGAGCCGGGTGACCGCCGCCTGGGGCTGGGCGGGCGTCGGAGCTGGACCTGGAACGTGCTGTGCTAACTGGGCTGCATCGGTTCTGGAGGGGATCGGAGCTGGGCCTGGAGCTACGTGCTGTGCTAACTGGGCTGCATCAGTTCTGGTGGGGGTCTGAACTGGGCCTTGAGCCACCGGAGCTGAGTGCGGTGCTGGCTGGACTGCGTTTGATCTAGTGAGCGGACCTCTTCGGATGGTGGATCTGAATGCTGCAGACTGCTGAAACCGTGAGTTCTGATCTAATAACTGCTGATCTGGGTGCTGCACTGCTGGGCCACACAAATCATCTTTAGGCCTGTGAGCCTCGTGGAAAGGACATGTGGTTCAGTGAATAAACAAAAGACTGCTACCACTAGATCACAAACTCTGCAAGTATGACGAGAGGTAAAGGACAAAGTCACCAGTCTCTGTAAATATGAAAAATAGAGGACAAAAGTCACCAGACTCTGAGGGAAACAACTCAGATATGCAAGACTTTAAAGAATCCCTCAACTTTATGGGTAGACAAATAGAAAGTTTAACAGCAAAGATGGAGTCCCAGGCCGTTCTGGTTGGAGAAATAAGAGAACTGAAAGAACTGGTAACTAACAAAGACAAGAGAATTGCAGAATTAGAGCAAAAAATAGAGGTTTTAGAACAATTCACAAAGCAGGAAAACGTGGTGATCTCAGGACTTGATGTTAGTAAGTGTCGGACACATCAAAGAGCTCCTAATAACAATGATCCAAGTGAGTATGAATCTCAGGAAGAACAGGAGAGTCTGGAGAAACTTGTAGTTACTTTCTTACAGGAGAAAAACATAAAAATAAACTATGAGGACATTTCATTCTGTCACACCCTGCCCAGTAATTCAACTAGATTCAAACCGTCAGTGGTCGTTAAGTTCATTGGCAGGAATACAAAAAACTATGTCATGCAAAATAGAAGAAATCTGATGGGAACAAACGTTTACATAAATGAACATCTTACCAAGAAAAATGGAAAAATTGCAAAAGAAGCAAGGTGGTTAAAAAACAAAGAAAAAAAATAGCATCAACATGGACTAGAAATGGATACGTCTTTATCAAAGCAAAGGAAGGGTCTCAGCCTAAAATGATAAAAGAACTGACGGATCTGGATGAATTCAAGAGATGAAAATTACAAATCAATGAAACAACTCACAATGGATAAAATATACAGTGAAATGAACAAATACATTAGAACATGACAACATACGAAGACTCAGAAGCTAAAATATATAATGTTGAAAATGTGATTGATGCAAATTTTTTTCCTGTAATAAAAGATAGCGAATATTATAATGAAGAGCAGTTTAATGACATCAATATATCAAATGGAGTTCTCTCCATTATTCACTTTAATAGCAGAAGTATAAATGCAAACATATCCAAAATAACAGATTACTTAAAACAATTAAATAGAACTTTTACGATAATAGCGCTGTCAGAGACATGGCTTAATGATGATAACACAAGTAATATTCACATCGAGGGGTATGAATTATATCATATGAACAGAAATAATAAAAGAGGTGGTGGTGTCGCACTATTTGTCAATAATGAAATAAAATGTAAATTAAATAATGAAATGTCAATAATAGTTGATAATATTATGGAAATGATAACAATAGAAATTATAAACAAAAACGATAAAAACATAATAATAAGTTGTGTATATAGATCACCAGGAGCAAATATAGAAATATTCACTGATAAAATCTTGGAACTAATGGAGAAGAGTTTTAATAAAAATATTTTTTTGTGTGGAGACTTTAACATTGATATGGGAAATAAAACAGATTCAAATAACATAAGCACATTTATAAACTCAATGTACAGTTTAAATATGTATCCATTGATATCAAAGCCAACAAGAATTACAACTCATAGTGCCACAATAATTGATAATATTTTCACAAATATAACAAATGGGGATGTGATAGGTGGTATCTTAACGACCGACTTAAGTGATCATTTACCAGTTTTCACAATCTTTAAAAATGATCAAAATATCACAAAAGCAGTCACAACGAAGAAAAAGATCATAAACACATCAAAAAAAGTTTTGGAAAAATTGAAAGAGGATCTGGATAAACAAGACTGGAATGATGTGTATGTTGATGATGCGAACAGAGCATATGATGAGTTTATGAATATCTTGGAAACCCTGTATGTAAAGAATTGTGTGCAAACAAATTACACAAAGAGAAATACGAATGATCAACCATGGATGACAAAAGGGTTAAGAAATGCATGTAAAAAAAAGAATTATTTGTATTCATGTTTCTTGAAATTACGAAGTCAGAGCGCAGAAGAAAAATATAAAAAGTATAAAAATAAATTAGTAGGGATTATAAGGAAACATAAGAAAGAATATTATAGTAAATTATTAGATAAAACTAATGGTGATATGAAAGCAACATGGCGAGTAATGAATGGTGTACTGAAGAATCATAAAGCAAAAACTGGTATTTCAAAATATTTTGTAAAAGACAACGATGAAGTTCATGATGAAAATGAAATTGTTAATGGATTTAATCAATATTTTGTAAATGTTGGATCAAGCCTTGCAGCTAAGATACCAAAAGTAGATAAAAATATGATCCACTCAATTACAGGTTGTGCAAATAGTATTTTCCTAAATGGAACTAACAAAGAGGAAATAATGAATGTAGTAAAACATCTTACAGACAAGAGATCGAAAGACTGGGTGGACATGGATATGATGTTTGTAAAGGACATAATGAGCCATATTATTGAGCCGTTCACATACATATGTAACTTATCATTTTCAACAGGAATTTTTCCAGATAATATGAAAGTAGCTAAGGTCGTTCCTCTTTTTAAAAATGGTGATAAATGTGTATTCAACAATTATAGACCTATATCCTTGTTACCACAGTTTTCAAAAATTCTTGAAAAACTATTTGTGAACAGACTAGACCAATTTATAGATAAACAAAATATTCTAAGCAACAGTCAGTATGGGTTTAGATCAAAAAACTCTACATCAATGGCTCTCATGGAATTAATGGAACAAATAACTACTGCTGTCGATCAAAAACAACATTGTATCAGTATCCGCTCATTCTCAATCAGTTCATCTGGACAGTTTCTTTTTAGCAGAAACGTTTCACCCTCACTCCAGAGGGCTTCCTCAGTCAGAGTAGTCCAAAGCACACTGAAGTTAACCCACCAAGTAAGCAACTTATGTGGACCAACCAGTTTGCTGTAGCCAAGATGGTTTCTGGGGGCGTGTCCCTCGTCGACTCCTCCCAGGCAGGCAGACATGTCCAAAGTGGTTCAAGACAAGAAAGTTAATTCTCAATAGTCCAGGTATCAAATCCGCTCATTCTCAATCAGTTCATCTGGACAGTTTCTTTTTAGCAGAAACGTTTCACCCTCACTCCAGAGGGCTTCCTCAGTCAGAGTAGTCCAAAGCACACTGAAGTTAACCCACCAAGTAAGCAACTTATGTGGACCAACCAGTTTGCTGTAGCCAAGATGGTTTCTGGGGGCGTGTCCCTCGTCGACTCCTCCCAGGCAGGCAGACATGTCCAAAGTGGTTCAAGACAAGAAAGTTAATTCTCAATAGTCCAGGTATCAAATCCGCTCATTCTCAATCAGTTCATCTGGACAGTTTCTTTTTAGCAGAAACGTTTCACCCTCACTCCAGAGGGCTTCCTCAGTCAGAGTAGTCCAAAGCACACTGAAGTTAACCCACCAAGTAAGCAACTTATGTGGACCAACCAGTTTGCTGTAGCCAAGATGGTTTCTGGGGGCGTGTCCCTCGTCGACTCCTCCCAGGCAGGCAGACATGTCCAAAG
>JBBPBX010000414.1:112825-127332 GCA_038048925.1 Garcialebias charrua | reverse complement strand
TGGAGGAAAGGAGTGAGGCTTTCAGTTTCCTACCTGCAGACCTCTCAACAGCTCAGAGGCAAAGACCAAATGTCCCTGCTTTCAATTAAAGCTCGCTCTTGATAAGGGCAGCCCTGTCTCAAGGATATTCATCAAGCCTCACCCCTGATAACTGCATTTTGACCGATCACTGTAATTTCCTCCAGCAGAGGAAGCGCTAACACAGATACACACCTTCTTTTTTCACTTTTCTTATTGGCCTTCTCTCGTTCCGTGCTGCTGTCAGTGACCTATAAACACTAAACAGCTTGCTGCAGGTGTGATGTAGGAGGCTCCCCACGGCTATTATTTGTTTAGTGTTAATGCACTCAGCGTTTTAATCAATAGCAGGACCTTTTCTACCTCTCCGCCTCTGTGCCAGGCTCGTAAGGTTTATTAGTCATTAGTACAAGCTGAAACTGTTAGAAAATGAAACCACAAACAATATTGTGCATTTATCTAAGTGGCAAATTATACAGGGAAAATGACTCAGGCTCCTTCCCTTCGGATGTTTTCATTTAATTAAAGCTGCCGCATCACAGCCTTGTGAAGAGTACACGTAATTCAGCTTGACATCACGGAGACAAAGACGCACAAAGAACAGCTCACCATGAACACGAGGTGTGTCACTTTCTGGGGAATTTGCCACCTATTTTAAACAAATTTAAGTAATTGTTTTGGCTTCAACCAACACCTCAGGTTTTTATTTTTTTATTTTATCACATGTTTCTTTATTATGTTTCATATAGCTCCGTATAAATAAAGGTATATATAAACAGTGCATCAATGACATTATAAGCTTGCTACTTATCATAATCTAGGAATAATATACCGTACTGCTAGATATTTTTGAAGGTACAAGGTTGTAAAAGGTATGCACAAAATTTTAGTAAAAGACCATTGATGCTTTGCCACTGTTACTCATTTCGCATCACACCGCACCAGTTAAGGGCCTGCCCACTGCCGGCACCCACTCAGCTCAGTTTATAGAGTTTATCTTGTTTGTGGTTAAGCGAACTGCTCTGAGGTGGTGATTTTGACATAAGCAGACAGCAGCTGTTGATTGGCCAGCAAAGCTACATCACTGTATGATCCGCCTAGCAAAACTGCAAACATCTGAACCTAACATAATTTTAAGACACCATGAACATTTATTTTTTTATCCATACAGTTCTCTTTTATAAATGAGTCAATGAGACTAACCTGTATAAATAAAGGTTGAATTGATTTTTTAAGCCATTGCTTTCTTTCAGCAGTTTTACAGTGGGTACAGAAAGTATTCAGACCCCTTTACATTTTTCACTCTTTGTTTCATCGCAGCCTTTTGCTAAAATCAAAAAAGTTCATTTTATGTCTCATTAATGTACATTCAGCACCCCATTTTGACAAAAAAGTAGCTTTTTTTGTGCAAATTTATTAAAAAAGAAAAACTGAAATATCACATGGTCATAAATATTCAGACCCTTTACCTTCACACTCATACTGTAACTCACATGCTGTCCATTTCCTTCTGATCCTCTTTGAGATGTTTCTACTCCTTCATTGGAGTCCAGCTGTGTTTAATTAAACTGATTGGACTTGATTAGGAAAGGCACCCACCTGTCTATATAAGACCTCACAGTGCATGTCAGTGCAAATGAGAATCTTGCAGTCAAACGAACTGCCCAAGGAGCTCAGAGACAGACTGTTAACTCAGACCCGTAGGCGTGAGCATATCACTCCCATCCTGGCGTCCCTTCACTGGCTCCCTGTGCACTACAGAATTCATTTTAAACTTTTGCTATTTGTTTTTAAATGCCTGAACAACCTTGCCCCACCATATCTGTCTGAGCTGCTTCAGCCCTACTGCCCTCCCCGATCTCTAAGATCAGCTGATCAGTTGCTGCTGACAGTGCCCAAAACTAGGCTGAAGTTCAGAGGTGACAGAACGTTTGCCGTTGTTGCTCCCAGGCTGTGGAACAACTTACCCTTGAGTGTCAGACAGGCCTCCTCTCTTCCTGTTTTTAAATCGCTTTTAAAAAGACACTTTTATTCCTAGTCTTTTAACACGTGATCTTTTATGGCATTTTAACACACCTGCAGTAAGACTGGTACATGTATTTTTTTAATTTTTGTATGCTTTTTATTGTTTTTTATCATTTTAATTAACTTGTCTTTTGTGTTATTGTACAGCACTTTGGTTAACCCTGTAGTTTTTAAAATGTGCTATAGAAATAAAGTTGATTGATTGATTGTACTAACTCAAATGGGTGCTTCTTCTACGGTATTAATACTGAGCAAAGGAATACTTATGACCATGTGATGTTTCAGTTTTTCTTTTTTAATAAATTTGCAAACATTTCTCTTTTTTTATGTCAGGATGGGGTGCTGAGTGTACATTAATAAGAAATAAAATGAACTTTTTTATTTTAGCAAAAGGCTGCATTGAAAGAGTGAAACATTTAAAGGGGTCTGAATACTTTCCGTACGCACTGTATTTTCATCACATTTCATCAAATCAAAACTAAATAAATAGATTATTCAATAAAATCCAAACCGTCACCTTTTAATGTTCTTGTTTATAACAAAATAATAATAAAAATCACAGTAAATAAAATTAAAAAAATTAAGCTGACTCTGTTGCTCTGATGCTCATCAGGCATCTGATCTGTTAGTGTTTGCAGCTTCATCAGGTTTAATTGGTTCCATTCAAATACTTGTTAATTCTCTTTCAACACGTAGCATTCTTGTTTTTTATGCAAAAAGTGGCACAGTAGAGATGCATTCTGCCACAGAATGGCAGCTCAGTTCTGATTCAATGGAAAAAGTAATGGGGCGCCCTGACGTATTAAATCATGAAATTAGCATATCATATCTTTTTTTTTTTGCCCGGACAAGCTTTTTTTACCGGTATTATCGTGAATGATATGATATGGCCCAGCCCTAGCCTGGTTGATACCAGACCCATGTCCTTCACTTCGCTTTGGACTAGGGTCTGGCATCTCTGCCATAGACAACGATTTCTCCTGGAGATTTTTGAATGGACCAATCAGAGAACAGGAGGCAGAGTTTTGTTAGTTTAGCCTGACGAGGTCCAGGCTATCAGATAAATTGCTCAGAAACCACTCGGTGGATATTTTTTCTGCCACCAGTGTGTAATTATATGTCTTTAATTTACTGACTGTTGGCCTAGATGAAACATTTGAGATAAAATTCGATTTTTTATCATTTATTTTCGTAGCGCACCCGAGGCTGTTTGGAAAATATCAAACCGAAACTATTTAATATCCAGCAGATTTGACCATTTCGTGAATTGATTTAGGAACTGTTAAGCTCAGGAACACTTCTGATATAACGTCAGCTATGAACTATATTTTTTCTCAGCAGAGAAATAATAGTTTTTTACCTTGTTTTGATGAAAATTCGTTCGTGGCGGCAGCCATTTTGAATGACGACGTCAGTCGACATCGTTCAAAACTCCGCCTTCTGCTCTCTGATTGCTCAGGAACACTTCTGATATAACGTCAGCTATGAAATCTATTTTTTCTCAGCAGAGAAATAATAGTTTTTTACCTTGTTTTATTGAAAATTCCTTCGTGGCGGCAGCCATTTTGAATGACGACGTCAGTCGACGTCGTTCAAAACTCCGCCTTCTGTTCTCTGATTGGTCCGGTCAAAACCTACCGGAGACATCCTTGTGGATGGGAGAAATGCCAGACCCAGCAGTGAAGGGAAATGAGAATTGAGCGGAGCTGCGTAGGAATGGCGAGGGCCAGGCTAGCCCAGCCCTAGTTTCAACCTCTAAACTCTCTAAAAAAAGCACAGAATGTCATGATTTCTGCTCTCTGCCTTGGTTGCTCTCAACTGCTCTTAGCCACGCCCACTTCTCTGCAGCAGAGCAGAGATCAGCTGCAAGAGGGAACTCCGGAGCTGTGGGCTTGCACACAGGTTCAGCAGGTGCTAAATAGTTTTAAATAATTTATTTTAAATAAAAATCCCGTGCAGATTGTGCGGCTCTTCCATCAATCAGCCAATTGTGTGTCACGAACGATCTTATTTTGAAAAACGAGCCGCGAAGTAACAACGGACTACTGTATTTATGTTGTGTAAGCACTAGAACCCACAGCTGAAATTTGTTTAGTATGAAAATGATTTGTGTGGGTCCTTCCAGGTGGAGCTCAGCTGTCCTAAGGAGATGGCGTGGAAGGTGAACATGCACCGCGGGTATCTGGCTATCTGCAACCCCGAGGAGCAGCAGCTCAACTTCATCGAGCGGCTGGTGGAGATGGCCTCTAGCCTGGCCATTCGGGAGTGGAGGAGGTTGCCTCACATCGTTTCCCACGTGCACACGCCACTGCTGCAGGTCAGCACACTAAACACACAAGTTCCACTCTTGATAAGCTCATGTTTGATCAGATTAGCATGGAGGAAGTCGGTATATTGTGATAAGTACTTGAGAAGATGCAAGATGTCAAGAGATCATCAACAGCTCTAACACTGCTGTTGAGCAACGCTGATAACAGCCTTTATCTACCTCCCTCACTTCTTTTTGTAAAACTGAGAAGATGGAAACAAAATGAAAAGCTTCTTTAATTCCACCAAAAGAAATTACAATAGATGGGGCAGAAATGGGAGGATAAAAGGCGAATGGCAAAGCAGGAAGACTGAAAAAAAGTGAGAAGTGAACAGAAAAGAGAAACATCTAGAGAGAAGAAAGAAGGAGAGGTAGTTTAGAATTCCTGTAATTACCTCCCTGCCATCAGATAGTGTTTGATTAAATACGTGTAGCAGAATTACATTTGCATGATGAATGGGATAGTCTGAATGAAGGTTAGAAGTGGACCATCAGCTGATATGAACAGATAATTGTGAAAAATATTGCGCTGCGCAATTTATTTTGTTTTGGGAGATTTCATTTCCATGTAGGATGGGTTAAATCTTCCTTGCTGCTCTGATTCACAACATTTATCTTGTGAAAATGCGTATTTGGTTGGTCTGACTTTGTTCTTTGTTAGTGGGAATGTGTGTGCGCTCATATGGAGTTCAATTATTTACCCAAGCCACAGGAAATCAAGCCATTTCTTCGTGTTCCCAGCTGAGCGACTTGTTGTAAATCTCTATTCCAAACTCTGAATCACAATTTGAGGACTCCACGAGCCATGCAGGCTGAGAAAACCCAGACTTTGCAAATACTCTGGGCTTCAAATACTATTTGAATCAAGTTATCATCTAATCCGAGCTCCCAGCAGTAACCGGCGATCAATGGATTATCACCCTCACTATTGATTACGACAGCTGACGTTAATATTGATTGATGAAGAGTTATAATGGAATGATTGATTAAATGTTCAAAAAGCTGCTCCGGGCCAATCAATGAGGCTTCTTTTCAGGGAATAAGAAAGAAGCCCTCACTTATCATTTTCCTATTTTCCCGTCTCCCTGACTCTATTTGTCTTTTTTTGTGCAGATTAGCTATGGAAGTGATGTAGGAAGACATTTTGAAATGCTATGCTTCTAAAATTTATTTTGTGGCTGTACAAATTGCACTGCACTAAATTTATGCTGCAAGCATGAGGTATTTTTCTACATTTAATATTTTTACTTTACACTAATTTTCTCTTAATTTCTCAAATGGGTCTGAACGAGGAAAAGGAATAATAAAGTGTTTAAAAAACATTATAATGTAATGACATACTAATACCTTTCTTTTTCCAGAGCTGTACTCCAGAGCTGTTGTAAGTAGACATGGTCATTTTGATCTGATTTACTTGTAGTGGCATTCAGTAATATTCCTACCTGTTCACTGGTCCAGTACATCAACATGAAGGGGGGGTGCATGTATTCTGTCAGTAAAGATGAGCTGACCCGTGATCATAGTTTCCACTTTATTGTCTTTTCAAAATAAACTATGATGGCAGAAACTATTGCTAGGACACTCTGCGTTGTTTCATTTGTTTGGTGTGTGAAGGGACAATTGAAGGTAGACTGATTTAAAATAGACTAAAAAGACACTGCCCGTTCCTCGTGCAGTGCAGCACTGGTACAACACTGTTTTACTTCAAACAAAAACAAGTGTCATCTCAACGAGAAGCGTTTTCTTATTGAATCATGCTTCAGACTGACTATTTTATGTATAAGTAGAGAAATTGTATTCCCTTCAAAAATGCAGTGTGAATGCTTATTGCTGAAGAATTTGCTAAAAACAGCTGAAATTAGCTAAATAAAAACCGCTGAAAACGTAGAACAAGCAGAAATCAGCAGGAGAAAGAATACAAAAGTTGAAATAAGTGCAAGAAATGTGGATTTGGAAAAAGCTAATATTAGCATAACAACAGCTAAATAGTAGCTGGAATAACTATAACTATCTGAAATAAGCTGAAAGGAGCATAATAAGCTAAAATTAGCAGACATAATTTAATTAGGCTGAAAAAAGAAGAAATTACCATGAAAAACTTGGAATTTATCTGAAAAAAGCTGGAATTAGCTAAAATGTGCTAAAAATATATCTGAAAAGGTGGAACAAGCTTAAATAATAGAAGAAAACAGAAATAACATGTTTGCTGAAAGAAGGAGAAATTAGCACAACAAAGTGGAAATTACCTGAAAAAAGCTGAAATTAGCATAAAACCAGCTGAAAGGTAGCTTAAAAAAGGCTGAAAGAAGCTTAAATTACCAGAAGGAAGTGGTGAGAGCACATTTTAGCTGAATTTGGGGAAAAAAAAGTTTAAATGTGTGCTACAAAAAAGTGGAATTAGCTGAAAAAGCTAGAATTAGCATAAAACAGCTACGGTATATACCGGTAGCTGAAATTGCAGAAAAAGCTGAAATTTGCAGAAATAAGCTGAAAGGAGCAAAACAAGCTGAAATTGGCAGAAAGAAGTTAGAAGAAGTCCAAAAATGTTGTAGTTAGCTGAAAGGATCGCAAAACTGCTGAAAGTAGCTGAAAAAAGTTTAAATTTGCACAAGGAATGTAATGAAAGAATCTGAACAAAATGTGCAAGGAGCAGTAAAAGGTTGTAAACAGATCTAAAAATCTGAAGGGTGTAAAATTAGCTCAATTCATTTTCTATGAGGGGAAAAAAATGGCAGAAAGGCTAAATATTTCAAAAAGCTAAATTTTCACCATTAATAAAAGTCATAGCAGGATTGTCCTGAACGAGCTGAGCAGTTTAATATACGATTTGTTGAAGTTGTATGAAAATTGCGGGACGTGCATCGTGCCGAAAAATGTCCGGAAGAATAATGGATCACAATAGTTTGAATGCCTCATAAGCGTTCACACAATTAAAGGTTACATATTTTAATTTAAATTTTGCATGACATGAGTGTGAAGATAATCACGAGGGCTTTATGAAAGATGCAATAAAGAGAAAGGTGAGCCTCGTGTTTTAATTCATCGTTCCTCCCCAGGCGGCGCAGCAGATCATTGAGCTGCAGGAAGCAGCTCAGATTAATGCAGGACTTCAACCTACAAACCTGGGCCGCAACACCAGCCTGCACGACATGAAGACCGTGGTGAAGACCTGGAGGAATCGACTGCCTATTGTTTCTGACGACCTCTCCCACTGGAGCAGCATATTCATGTGGCGCCAACACCACTACCAAGGTATGGCGTCCTGATGCTCGGGATCAGACCGCCTTTAAAAGAGATGCCAAGAAGCAGAGTAGCATCTTGAGACGGTGCGAGTGCTGCAGGACGCCTCCTCACTGTAGACACGCTCTCAGATTGTTGCTTTGCATGAGTTATAGGAAGGGCTCGTCTTAAAAAGGCCACGTTGTGAAGAACACTCTGGGTGCCTGTGCGTTTCCAAATGTCATCTCACTAAAGCCGCTGACTCACACACATCTGTACCTTGCCTAGTGCCCAGCATCTCTCCAGCAGTCATTTTGAAACCACTCAGAGAGGCAGCCACTGCAAAATGTGAAGTCTCAAGCAAGTTGAGCTCCAGCTCACACGATGAGGGATAAAATAATGATAGTGTTGTTTGGCTGCACCACGCCAATAAAACCCACCTCATTTATACATGACAGCCTTCAAAAGCCAAAGTGAAATGGAGTTTTCTTGATGAAATTCATCACCACGGTTCATTTACTGTTCAATATGTTCAGCGTCCCCGGTGCCCTCCTCGGCATTATGACAGCATAGAGGGCTGGAGGATCTTCACTCTTCATCTTGTTCTTTATTCACTTTGTCACCTATATAAAGAAAAACGCCATCTTTATGTTTGTGTCTACAGCCATTGTGACGGCGTATGAGACAAACACACAACACGACCCAAATAACAACAACGCCATGTTGGGAGTTCATGCCTCGGCTTCTGCTATCATTCAGTATGGGAAGATAGCTCGCAAACAGGTACTGTTCAGGCTCAAAGGTCTTCTTTAATTAAAGCGAAGTAGATCAAAGAATGACATTTATCATTTTTAAACATGCATATTGGTATCTGGTACTTATGAGACAATGTCATACTGTTTTTATTAAAGGGGTTGGTGAATGTGGCCTTGGACATTTTAAGTCGAATCCATACCATCCCCACGGTGCCCATCGTTGACTGCTTCCAGAAGATTAGACAGCAGGTCAAATGTTATCTGCAGCTGGCTGGTGTAATGGGCAAGAATGAATGCATGCAGGTGAGATCTCTGTTCCACGTGAAATTTAACAACCGGTCAATTTTTAAGACGTTTTATCGGAGGTTGATATTGTTTTTAACCATGTCCATGTATGCATATTTGTGTCTCTGTATGTTTTGAACCACTGGACATTTTTTTAATGAAACTAGAGACATTGCATTTATTGCGAAAATGCAGTGTAAAATACATATTGCTGGAGAACTTGCTGAAAAACAGTTAAAATTAGTTAAAAACATGCTGAAATGTACCGGTAGCTGAAATGGCAGAACAAGCCTATTTTAGCAAAAGAAAGCAGAAAGAACACACATTTGCTGAATAAGCAAACGAGCAGAAATGAGCACAAAAATGAGGGAATTGTCTACAAAAAAGGCTGAAATTAGAAAACTATAAGTGAATAGTAGCTATTAAAAAAAAAAGCAAAATAAGCTAAAATTACCAGAAGGAAGTGGAGAGAGCACAGCTGTGTCCAATTGGGCTGAAAGAAGCAGAAATAAGAAGAGAAAAAGTGGAAATTGTTGTAAAAAGGTAGAAATTTGCCCCCCAAAAAACCCCAGCTGAATAGTAGCTAAAAATGCAAAAACCAGCCTAATTACCAGAAGCAAGTGGAGAGAGCACACTTTTGCTGAATTAAGCTGAAACAAGTTGAAATGAGTGCAAAAAATTTGGAATTAGCTGAAAAAACTAAAAATTTGCATAAAACAGCTATATATCTCAAAGAGCAGGAAAAGCTGAAACTTGCAGAAATTAGCTGAACGGAGCATAACAAGCTGAAATTTGCAGAATTAAGTTAGAAGAAGCACAAAAATGTTGTAGTTAGAAATAATCTGAAAGGGACACAAAGCAGCTGAAAGTAGCTGAAAAAAATGTTTACATTTGCGCAAGGAAGCTGAAAGAAGCCGAACCAGAATTGTGAACATATCTAAAGATTTGAAGGACGTAAAATGAGCTCAATTCAATTTCTATAGAAAAAATTAGCAGAATAGGGTAAACATTTCCAAAAGCTAGAGCTGCACCAATACCAAAAGTATTGGTGCATTCCCTCTCACAGTGGATCAACCAGTTTGAGAAGGTGCTATTTATAAGACTGAGCTCAATACAGCATCTCAGACTGAGGAAGTCTTTCGGACGAAAGACGAAACGTTTCTACATTTTTTTGTTTTGTTTTGTTTTTTGAATGTCCAGAGGACCAGACTTAGCTTTTTTAGATTTTTTTCTACCTGGATGCATGCATCATACTCAGCACTAACTGTTTGTAACTGACTTTGAATGAAACCTTCAAAAAGTGGATGGACATCGACAACAGATGAACATTTGGAGTCAGTTTGATCCATGCTGGCTACCACCGCTAATAAACTTTGACCAACACAAAAATGGCTGTCAGTTTTTAAACTATTGAGGTCAAAATTGATGTAGCTGAGAGTTTTTTCCAAACTTATCCTCTAAGTATTAACACAGCACACACACATGCATGAAATCACACACAATGTTCCAAGGTTTGACAACACTAGTTCTTAATACAAGTTTTTAATATTGACATTCTTTTGAACACATTTGCTGTGCTTGGTTCAGTTCTGGCACAGTTCAGGTTGCTTTGTGTGAAAAGCAGTAAGAGCAAGAAGGGTTTGGGGTGGCTGCAGGTGACAGGTTATAGCTCTGAGACTTATAAGAGAGTGTAACTCATGAGCTTGCTCTTAAGCCCACAGAGCACTCTGATTAATAGAAGCTGTTCAGCACACCACAAGTCATTAAAAATTGCCAGCAGACATTGGTCTCTCTCTCTGTTCTTTCTCTTCTCTAGTTCTCTCTGTCTCTTTCTCCTGCTACACATCGTTTGTCACAGCAGTACATAGGAGACACCTAATCAGGGAGTCACCGTAATGGAATTTTTGTTTCCCTTAATACCTTTTCGTCCTCGCTTCTTAATGAACAGTGAGGAGTTCGTTTGTCACGTGTTCGTATGGAAGGCGGTGATGCTGTCTTTTTGGTTCTTCTTCTTCCCATGAAACTTTTCTTTTAGCAGTTTGGTTGGGAGTTGCCCTCATCTTGATGTTGATTGCTTATTTTCAGGGTTTAGAGGTGATCGAGTCGACTAACCTGAAGTATTTTACCAAAGAGATGACAGCTGAGTTCTACGCTCTGAAGGGCATGTTCCTGGCACAAATAAACAAGTATGTCCTCCAGCTGTTTTGCCTTTGACAACTATTACATTTTGTTTCCAACTTCACATCTGGAACACTCTGAATCTTTACCGATCCCTTCTGTTTGTGTAAATGTTTTATCTGCTTCTACTAATCAGTCACGTTTGTGTCACTTCTCACCTCCAAGGTAAGATGTTGTCTATCGTAGGGGGTTGAATGACTACATATTTTTCAAAGTCAACTTCAACATGATAAAAGTTGAGTCGACGTCGACTAGTCGCTTTGACGTCATAGGAACTCAAGAGGCTATATCATATTCCCAAAAACGCATCATTTATTACATTGAGGAAAATAAGTATTTGAACACCCTGCAACTTTGCAAGTTCCCCCACTTAGAAAGCATGGAGGGGTCTGACATTTTCATCTTAGGTGCATGTCCACTGTGAGAGACATACTGTAATCTAAAAAATAAATAAATCACAATGTAGGATATTTTAATAATTTATTTGTGTGTTACTGCTGCAAATAAGTATTTTAACACCTGTGAAAATCAATGTTAATATTTGGTACAGTAGCCTTTGTTTGCACTAACAGAAGTCAAAGGTTGCCTGTAGTTTTCACCAGGTGTGCTCACACTGCAGCAGCAGAGATTTTGGAACATTCCTCCACAGATCTTCTCTAGATCAGCATGTTTCTGGACTGTCACTGAGAAACAGAGTTTGAGCTCCCTCCAAAGATTTTCTATAGGGTTTAGGTCTGGAGACTGGTTAGGTCACTCCAGAACCTTGATATGCTTCTTCTGGAGCCACTCCTTGGTTATCCTGGGTGTGTGCTTCGGATCATTGTCATGTTGGAAGACCCAGCCACGACCCATCTTCAATGTTCTAACTGAGGGAAGGAGGTTGTTCTCCAAAATCTTGCAATACATGGCCCTGGTCATCCTCTCCTTAATACAGTGCAGTCGTCCTGTCCCCTGTGCAGAAAAGCACCCCCATGCTTCACAGTAGGGATGGTGTTTTTGGGATGGTACTCCATCATTCTTCGTCCTCCAAACATGGCGAGTGGAATTAAGACCAAAAAGTTGTATTTTGGTCTCATCTGACCACAGAACTTTCTCCCATGACTTCTCTGGATCATCCAAATGGTCATGGGCAAACTTAAGACGGGCCTGGGTGTGTGCTGATTTAAGCAGGGGACCCTTCAGTTCCATGCATGATTTTAAACTACGACGTCTTAGTGTATTACACAGTAACCTTGGAAACAGTGGTGCCAGTTCTCTTCAGGTCACTGACCAGCTCCTCCTGTGTAGTTCTGGCTGATTCCTCACCTTTCTTAGGATCATTGATACTCCATGAGGTGAGATCTTGCATGGATCCCCAGTCTGAGAGAGATTGACAGTCATGTTTAGCTTCTTCCATTTTCTAATAATTGCTCCAACAGTTGATCTTTTTTCACCAAGCTTCTTGGCAACTGCCCCATAGCCCTTTCCAGCCTTGTGGAGGTCTACAATTTTGTCTCTGATGTCTTTGGACAGCTCTTTGGTCTTAGCCATGTTGGTACCTGTAATCTTCAGTGAAATGCACACTGTTGATGAATTTCTACCTGCTTGCCAAAAGTTGACCTGCTCCTCGCCTTACGTCTGCTTAGAATAATCCATTTTGTAGCCGGCGCCCGGCTCTGATCACGTGACACAATCACATGACCGCGACTATTCGCCGTGAAATTTAAAGGTATTGTGACATGATTTTGTAAATTTGAATATTTGTCAGAACATATATATCTTATATCATTGAGCTCTGGTCGTTTTTGCATAATAAATTATAAATATATTAAATTTTTATTCCAAGTTATGGTAGTTTTTTTCTCTGGGATACGCCCCTAAAAATCTGCGCATTTCCGCAAAACATCATCTTGACGTGACAACGGGAAGGCACGCTCCAACGTGCATTTAAATAATAATGGCGGAGCATGTCCTATCGCGTCTGAGATATCATTTTGAGACAGTAAATCTTCCAAAACTCTCATTAATAAACCCTCCCTGAATAAAAAAATTACAGATGTTACCTGATGGCGCAGACATAATTTAAAAATGCATACATAGCAACGTGTTTGCTCCGGGCTCTCGGCTAATATTTTTAGAAGCTATCTTGGCTAACAAGAGTCCCTGACACCGGTCACGTCTGAGATATATCATTTTAAGACAGTAAATCTTCCAAAACTCTCATTAATAAACCCTCCCCGAATAAAAAGAAACGAGATGTTACCTGATGGCGCAGACATAATTTAAAAATACATCATTAGCAACGTGTTTGCTCCGGGCACTCGGCTAATGTTTGTTAGCTGCTATGTCGGCTTATTACCGGTTGCGTCAGCGATATATCATTTTAAGACAGTAAATCATCCAAAACTCTCATTAATATCCCTCCCCGAATAAAAAGAATTACCTGATCGGCAGACATAATTTAAAAATACATCATTAGCAACGTGTTTGCTCCGGGCACTCGGCTAATGTTTGTTAGCTGCTATGTCGGCTTATTACCGGTTGCGTCAGCGATATATCATTTTAAGACAGTAAATCATCCAAAACTCTCATTAATATCCCTCCCCGAATAAAAAGAATTACCTGATCGGCAGACATAATTTAAAAATACATCATTAGCAACGTGTTTGCTCCGGGCACTCGGCTAATGTTTGTTAGCTGCTATGTCGGCTTATTACCGGTTGCGTCAGCGATATATCATTTTAAGACAGTAAATCATCCAAAACTCTCATTAATATCCCTCCCCGAATAAAAAGAATTACCTGATCGCGCAGACATAATTTAAAAATACATCATTAGCAACGTGTTTGCTCCGGGCACTCGGCTAATGTTTGTTAGCTGCTATGTCGGCTTATTACCGGTTGCGTCAGCGATATATCATTTTAAGACAGTAAATCATCCAAAACTCTCATTAATATCCCTCCCCGAATAGAAGGAAACTACAGATGTTACCTGATGGCGCAGACATAATTTAAAAATACATCATTAGCAACGTGGCCTGTATCGCGGCTATTGTGTTAGCTATCTGATTCGGCTAGCTTGTTAGCAGCGAACAAACATAATCTGCCGTGATAATTGGCTTTATACACTCAAAGTGTATAAAGTAAAACAACATGAACTCACGTAAAATAAATAGTTTATAATCTAAAACACTACACACCTCCGATTATGTTTACACAAAGACTTACTCATCTCCTGGACAGTCTTCCGATGGTCCCTGCGTTGTTTCGACATGGTAGCTCCTGTGGGACTTTCTTCTGTAGATTTTCTTTTAAAAATAGTAGGAATAGCATCCGGTTTTAAAAGTCTTCTGAATCTTACTGGTAATCCTAAAGATTCTTTTATACCAGGTGCTGAAAACAATCGGCAGTGAAATGGTCGCTGCAGACATAGGACTCCTGGAACCCACCGGTCTTTGTCTGGTCCATTCTTGACAAAGTTTGTCATCTTTTGGAAATTTGTGAAGGCTCACTTGTTCACTGCTGATATTAGAACACACAAATGCACTACAACGTGACGGCATTTTTCAAGTTACACAAATAAAAGGCGATCCTTCAGGAAATGAATCTGTATGGCAAGCAGTTAACACACCTAATAAACGGGCAAGGCTCTGCCTTCTGCCCGTTGTGACGTTGATGACTGGTGACGACGACTGGTGATGACGTATTGCGGAAATGCGCGGAATTTCAGGGGCGTATCCC
>JBBPBX010000414.1:86918-112537 GCA_038048925.1 Garcialebias charrua | reverse complement strand
CAGCTGATGTTACCATGTTTACCAACACCCCTCACAGACGCCCCACCCCCACATTCGCCCATCATCTTTGACATGACATGGGGTCCCGAGGGGGCGAAAGACAAATTCAGGGAAGCTTATTAAACATATATGCAGCTCAATAATTAACTCTGGGCAATTTACAGGAATCTCTGGGATCAGCAGAACTTGCCTCCACCTCTGTAGGTTTATAGCAATCATTAAGTTCCCCTGCTCCCCCTACCACACGGAGGGGAGACTTAGCAGAGTGGAGGTTAGGGGTTTGATTTGTGTATGCACGTAGCCACATATGCTAAGGATTTTGGGATCATTCAATTAAATGGGTGTCAGAGATTTGGCAGTCCGTTGGGTGTTCTCCTGTTGAGCAGGTAGTAGAAACTGTTAATGTACTTTAACACTTGCAAAGTGACGAGGCAACCCCATTAAGTATTACTGGAGGGTCTTTGGCACTCGCTCCCACAGCAATCAAGCTCCCATTTTTTAATCATATGCCAAAATACCTCCCATAATAACACAGTTTAATTGATTGGTTGGGGAGGCATTTTGCTGTTAGTAAGTAGAGGAGTAGTTTGGATGTGTTCCTAAAATGGAGGACCACTTACCAACTGCAACTCGGTAGGACTTTTTATTTGACAGACCTGTCTCCTTGTTTTGACGGGAGATAGTGGGTCTTGTGCTTCCTGCTTCTTATTTATTAATCAGAGGCTGAGCGGTGTGCAAAAATTATTCAAACTGCGTGCCAGTGAGCAAATGGAAGCTGCCTAGCGTTGTGAGAATAGCTGATGGTTCAAAATTTAGTTTCTTGTCAGCAAGAATTGAGCCGTCAACACTTAGGTCTGCTGCCAGGTTTCACCTCTCTGCTTCCTACTATTATTAAATTGTTTATAAAAAGAAATTTAGATATGACTGATGGGTTTCAATGTCAGAATAAACATTTGAAACACCTCTTTTTTTTATTGCACGATGGTAGTTTTTTATTTTGCTTTGTGTTTATAGCTTCACACAGTCTTGATGTTGTAGTTTTATTTTTCTTTAAATTAATAATTTATGATGATTGAAGGTCCATTTTT
Source organism: Garcialebias charrua (assembly GCA_038048925.1). Classification (NCBI taxonomy): domain Eukaryota; kingdom Metazoa; phylum Chordata; class Actinopteri; order Cyprinodontiformes; family Rivulidae; genus Garcialebias; species Garcialebias charrua. The sequence continues at coordinate 111,449 of JBBPBX010000414.1, read as the reverse complement.
AATATAACAAAATAATACCTTTACAACAATATTCATGTAGATTTAATCAGTTTTGCTCAAATGAAGGCTTCTTAGCTTTGCCACATAAAAATTGCTTTTTATTGGCTAGTCTTACCTACGGTAGTTTTTCTGACACCCAACACTTAGAACTCCAAATTCTAGAAAATAAAAGTCAACAAAGATACAAAAAAAATAGTAAACTTAACATATATATTTATTTCTAAACCATCTATGAAACATTTAGGTTTTATTTCCTTTGATAATAAAAATAACCAAAAATCACCTGAATATTCTAAAGATTCTTATTAAGTATTACATTTTGAAAATGATTCTTTAAGCAAATAAAAATTGTGCCAATTGGTGCAATTCACAGTTTTCACATTTTTCCATTACTGTTTGAGTTTTTATAAGTCAGTAAGTTTACTAGGGATGTACAGTATTGGATTTTTGGCCGACATCCGATATTCATTCATTCAACCTTTATTTAGACAGGTTAATCCCATTGCCAGTGATATGCCAGTATGTAAAAACATATTTGGTCAATAACCGATACCAATACCGATTGAGCATGCATCAGGGTAATACCGATATATTTTTTTTTTCTAGACCTACTTACAGAGACTACATAGCTTTCTCTGCTGTGGAATTAAAATCCTACATTATTCTGCATGGTCTTTGTCAGTTTGGCCTGCTACCAAATACAGATGCCAAAAAGGGGCTGAAAATGACCAATGTTTGATATTTAACTTTATCGCTAATATCGGCCAATACCAATATCATGCCAATAATGTCCTGCATCTCTAAAGTTTCCAACAGAATAATTGAGACAAAAAGCAATTTACTTAGTGTTTTGTAAATGTGTGCAATAGTAATATGTTTAAAATGGACTATTTAGTGTGAAGTTTTTGCAGTTTCAGCCTCTGTCTTGTAAAATGGACTCACTGTGTTGGATATTGTGAGATCTAGAAGTGTGCTACTTGTTAAGGATTTGATTATAAACTTTCGTTCTCACCAGCTTTTTCTCTTTTCACTTAGTTTCATGTCAGACCCTTTTCACTCAAATCGTATTTCCTTTTTCCCCTCTAGCTCACATTGCTAACCTTCTGCTGAGAATATGTGCTGCTTGTAATTTGTCTCTCACTCCTCCAGTATGACTTTGTTTTGTTCGTCTTCTAGGTCAGAGGAGGCCAATAAGGCCTTTTCAGCTGCTGTGCAGATGCACGACGTCCTAGTGAAAGCCTGGGCCATGTGGGGAGACTACCTGGAGAACATCTTTGTCAAAGATCGGCAGCTTCATCTGGGAGTTTCAGCCATTACCTGCTACCTGCATGCATGCCGCCACCAAAACGAGAGCAAGTCCCGCAAGTACCTCGCAAAGGTGATAGCCTGGAAAGGGGGGGGGGGAGTGATTTCTGTTTTAGGCAGAGTGTGATCATTCATTTTCAAATGCAGATAGTGGCAACATAATCTCTGGTTTCATAATGCTCCTTTGTAGGAACTCTGTAGCCTGAGCCATATCTTGTTGAAGAGAGGATCACTTTTTTATATTTTAAACTCCCTAGTTTCCTGACCTCATTTCCCCTATACATTATTGATACTGATGATGATCTGCCAAAGTTACAAGTAGAGACTAGTAGTTGCATCAATTATATAGTCTACTGATCCATGTGGTGCATGGGTTCCCATAATCTATCAATAGTTAATTGAAGTCCATCGTCTGGCACTGCAGGTTAACAGACTAATGGCCTCCCCTCACGCTACACTCATAAACAATTCAATTCAGTTTGTTTATAGAGTGCCAGATCACAACAAAAATAGTGTCAGGGCACTTTACAGAAACATTCACATACATATAAAGTCAGTTAATAACGTTATTTATCTGAGGAGCAGACTGCTTTGAGTTTTCACGTCATCACATTCTCCCATCCTGAGCAAGCACAAAGGCCACAGTGGAAAGGAAAAAGAAACCGCCAGCAGAACAAGGCTCAGGACAAGCGACCATCTGCTTCGACTGGCTGGGTTTGATAGGAAAGAAAGGGGAAAACACACAATGTTAATAAAGAATAATTACAAATACAAACTAAGAAAGTTCATTCTCAATAGTCCAGGTATCAAATCCGCTCATTCTCAATCAGTTCATCTGGACAGAAAAATTTGTTTTGTTCGTCTTCTAGGTCAGAGGAGGCCAATAAGGCCTTTTCAGCTGCTGTGCAGATGCACGACGTTCTAGTGAAAGCCAAAGCCAAACAAATACAAACTATTCATTTGGATCTGTAACTGTTCTTTTGATGAAATTAGGTCAATTTGTCCCGCAGTAGTCTCAAGATTATAGCAGCATAGGATAAGGAATAGGTCAGGAAACCAAGTCAACACAAAAACTGGAAGTTGGTTTCACAAGATACTGATAACTGAAAGATCTTCCTCCCATTCTGCTTTGGGAAACTCTAGGAATCACAAGTAAACCTGCAGTCTGACAGCGAAGTGCTCTGTTAGGAAAATATGGAACAATAAGATCTGTAATATAAGATGGAGCTAGGTTGTTGAAAACTTTGTAGGTTAGATGATTTTGAATTCTATTCTGGATTTGACAGGGAGCCAATGGAGAGAAGCTAAAACTGGAGAGATATGATCTCTCCCACTAACTCCAGTTAAGACTCTGGCAGCAGCATTTTGGATCAACTGAAGACTTTTTAAAGAGTATCCTGATGCATGCTCAATAATCCAGGTAGAAAAATCTAAATAAGTTAATTCTGGTCATATGGACATTCAAAAAACAAAAAAAATGTAACGAACCAAAACATTTCTACATTCTTGTTTTTGTTTTTGAATGTCCTCATGACCAGACTTAACTTTTTTAGACTTTTTAAATAAGTTTTTGGACACCCAGATTTCAATGAAAAGGTCAAACCTCAGTGTGCTTTGACTTTTTGTAGCAGTAAGATTAGCCAGGCTGAATTTGTTCTTACCATGTCCAGTGCTGCCACCAAGCAGTACAAACGCTGTTTGTTTCCACTGCTGTTAATTATCTTCACATTCATATACATGTTTTTTATAACTCCTGCACCAAAGTACAGTATTGAGCTGCCAAAAAAGTTGGCATTAGTCCTGATTAATGGAGAAAGATAATTAGACTTTAACAACAACTAAACTCAATCTGTGCACTTGAATTGGCTTAGTAAAGAGTAAATGAGGAGTTGAGTGGGGTTAATGTCTTCTTCCAATGTAAATGTAAAAAAAATAAATGCTAGCGGAGGAGCGATGACCTCCATGTTAACACTGCTTTGATCATGATAAGAACTGTTGAGATGTGCTAATGGTACTTTGCCGCTGTGAACAGAAGCAGGCAGGCAGCAATAATGTGATAAATGCTTAAGACCTTTTTTTTCTTGGTTTCTTACAGTAGTTGGATAATTCTGAGATACAGTTGAAACCAGTTTACATATGCTATTTTAAAAACACAAATTAATTTTTTCACACTGTCTGATGTGAAATCAGAATAAACTTTTCCCATTTTAGGTCAATTAGGATGACCACATTTTTTTTTTTTTTGAAAGAACATTACGGTATGTGGAAATACTGAAGCAACATCTCAAGACTTCAGCCAGGAAGCTGAAGATTGGGCGCAAATGGGTCTTCCAAATGGACAATGACTCGAAGCATACCGCCAAACTGGTTACAAAGTGGCTCAAGGAGAACAAAGTCAATTTGGAGTGGCCATCACAAAGTCCTGATCACAATCATATAGAAAATGTATGGGCAATGCAGAAAAGGCATGTGCGAGCAAGGCAGCTTCCAAACATGGCCCAGTTCCACCAGTTCTGTTTGGAGGAATGGGACAAAATTCCTGCCAACTATTGTGAGAGACTTGTGGAAGGAGATCCAAAATGTTTGACCCAAGTCATGCAGTTTAAGGACAATGGTACCAAATACTAATGAAGTTAGCCTGGCCCTCGCCTTCCTGCACAGCTCTGCTCAATTCTCATTTCCCTTCACTGCACAGTCTGGGACTTCTCCCATTAACAACGATTTCTCCGGTAGAATTTTGTTCGGACCAATCAGAGAACAGAAGGGGCGGAGTTTTTGGCCCCTAAAGCCCGGTGCAGAGCTCCGCGCTGGACCGAGCCACGCGCGCGCGCTGCGCGTGGGGGGTTCACAGCAGAGCACAGCGTGAAGCAGCGTGTGGCTCCAACAGAGCTCTGCTTTCTTCTCACGTTCTCTGTGAGCAGCTGCACGCGGAGGGGGTCAGTTCAGTCCCCCTCCGCGTGCAGCTGATTGGTCAGACACCGCGCTTCGCGTAGGTGCTCGTAAAATTGGAGCTTGGCGCGCTCGCGTGAACGTTCAAAGGGCTTGTGCAGCGGCGACCTCACGGCGCTCACACAGCGGGGCGCCGCGCTCGCTCAAGCGCGGAGCTCTGCGCCAGCCTTTACCCACGCCCCCACCTGTCCCATGTCCCATGTCTCATTCAAAGCGATGCAAAGCGATGCAGGACTGTTTTATATGTGACACAAATTTATTAATTTCCCCTTCTTAATCCCTTATCTGGAGTTTTCTTTTGTTTTTTTTCCCCAAAAGTCAAGTAATCGCTCCCTCCTCCCTCCTCCTTCTCCTCCACCCTCCGTTGAGTGAAATGAACAAGGAGGAAATGGCTGAGGTTGTCACGAGAATTAAACTCGGGTTTTACGTTGCTGACCGAGTCCCATCAGATTTTCTGGTCTTTTGGTGAGCTGGACCAGCGATCCATGGTTTTATTTTATTTTATTAAAATGTTTTATTAACATATAAACACAGAATTTGCGCAGCGAGAGAAAAGCTGCAGGAGGCGGAGCAGTTGTCAGTCAAGTTCACCAGAGCACGGGGGTGGCTCTGAGGGGAGGGAGCAGAATGCTTTCCCTGTTCAAAATATCCAATGGTTTTGTTCCTCAGCAGAGGCCAACGCCTCCAGCAAGAATCGTTTCTCTATGGAAAAAGTCCAGACCCTTGTCTGAAGCGAAGTGAAGGACAGGGTCTGGTTTTAACCAGGCTATAATGAAGTGTATTTATAATAATAATAATATTATTAATAATAATAATAATGAATTTAATTTGTAACGCACTTTTCTTTAACAAAAATCTCAAAGTGCTCAAAGTTCATTTAAACTTCTGACTTTGAAGAAAGTACCGTAATAAAAATAGCCTTGAAAATTCTCACTCATTATTCTGGCATTTTGCAAACAGAGATTTTTTTTTTTTGCAATCCTAACTGACCTAAAACAGGAAAAGTATTTAAAAATATTTTAATTTGATTTCTTCATATTTATTATTTTCCTTCTTTTGTCACATTTTTTAGCTTGTCATTGTTTTGTTTGTTTGTTTGTTTATTTGCAGGTGCTGTGGTTGCTCAGCTTTGATGACAAGAACACACTGGCAGATGCTGTGGATAAATACTGCATTGGAGTGCCCCCCATTCAGTGGTTGGCCTGGATCCCCCAGCTTCTGACCTGCCTGGTTGGGTCAGAGGGCAAGCCCCTGCTTAATCTCATCAGCCAGGTGAGGCCTTGGCTAAACTCCTAAAGCCAAAGTTAGATTTCTATTTGTGTGGAAGCTCAAGCAGAATATTAATGAGATCTGTTAAAAATTTCAATTCTTCTGAACATCTTGCATTCATAACTGAATGTTTGTAATTTTTATTACGGTAATCATTTTTTATTGCTTTCTTTTGATAGCGGCAGCACATTTTGCTCTCGTGTTAGCATTAGTTCTCATTCACATCTTTCTAATCAAGACAAATTTACTGCATTCACGCCAAAGTGGCCTGTCTCTTGCTTTTTATTTTTATTTTCCACTTTTCCATTTTACAGCAGTTCATAGGCTTTCACTAGTCCTCGGTGAATTAGTTTTTAAATTATTTGTTCAAGAAATGATTATAAAGTTAATATTGTACGCATCCTCACTGCGGGAACAGAGCTAGTAATTAAACCGAGGACTAATTTGCTTTGCCTAATGGAGTATTATTTCTGCACAATTTGAAGAGGGTGATCTTCAAAGAGTAGTGCTCTTTAACAAACAGCCATCCTCTCAGCAGAGCTGGAATATTTATAAAAGATGTTAAAGGGAGACTGACGGAGGATCAGTGGCAGAGACAGGACGGGAGCATTTGAAATGTATGTCACTTCTTCCAGATGGTGGCTGATTATAAGTGGTCTATTAAATATAACGTGAAACAAAAGCCCCTTTCATAAGTCAGACCCGCGCAGTTCCCGCACAGAACAGTCCGGCTTTAATACCCATCGGGTCATTCATAAAACAAAGTTGAATCCAGCCACGGTCCGCCCTCAATGGAGCATTCACAAAACGATTTGGAGCGCGTGTTGAAAAGAGGCGTGGTGAAAATCTGCAGCTCAGAGGACGTGGTGCCTGCGTGTTTAACGTGGGACCACAGAGGTGTATGTAAACAAACATGGCGACGCTAGCGAACATCGTTGTGCTTCTCCGAATACTTTTTTTTAATTTTTGCTCTCGCAATCCGCTCCAGAAGGGCCCCATCCTTCACTGTATCGGTAAGTCCTCTTTTAATTTCCTCCTCTGCGCGCAGAGACAGGAGTACACAGGTCTCTGCATCACCCCAATTAGACATTTCCGTGATGATCAATAAAAAAAGAAAAAGATTCGGCGAAGAATAGCGAGTGATGCGCGAGCAAAATACAGATGTCATGTTGTTGTTTACACATTTAAATACAGCGCGACAGTGTGCGCCGGGATAGTACGTGGGAGAGTACGTCATTATTCAAATCAGTTTGAAGCCGCGCAGCCCCGAGACCTTTCACAAGTCGACAGATGCGGCTTTAACACTACCTCTGCTCAAGGATCAGGCACGGATCAGAGGCGAGTCAACTTAACTCGCCAAGGCTCGTTTTTTTCTTCTTCTGAATGCTCGTTGGAGGACTGAACACGCATCAAACCCGGACTGAACCGTCTTATGAAAGGGGCTAAAGTGTTCATTCTGTATTTAGGTTTGTGTTTTTATATGGTGTAATATATGTACTACAGTATATCTAAGAAACACTAGAAAACTGATTGTTGTTTGTTACGTTTAATTCTTTAAGTTATCGTTCAAGGACTTGGATAATTTTTTAGATGAAAATGACTGACTGCCTGTTACTGCAGCTGGGCTTGATAACTACAGTATAACATTTGGTAGTGATGTTAATGCTTATAAAGTACTGTTTACATGAACACTATAATGAAGCCGTTTAAAATGATATAAATCAACTTTAGTTTTGTTGCTGTTTGGACTAGCCAGTTACTCGTCCGTCCAGTCAGAATTAAACTCTATTTCTCCAAACTGAGAGCATTCAGAGAGCTTTCTATAACAGGTAAGATACTAATTGTTTATAACCTTCCCACAGAATCTACGTTTAAAAGATCTGAACTGTGGTATACTGTAAATGGGGCTGCACAATATATATAAAATTCTAAGTACCATGCGTGCATTCCTATTCTTCATGCCAGTAAATGTTTATCAACCAAATCCATTTTTGATCTTCTTGTCCACACCTGGGTTGGACAATAAGAGAGAAGGGAAAGTCAGGAGTGAGGAAAATGTGGATTTACAGCAACTGATATTTTCATTGCAGTTGCTGTTGTCTCGACTTCTCCCCTCAGTGGGGGTTGACATAATGAGCGAACTGGCGCAGGAGATTTGGCACTTGTTTGTACGCCAGATGCCCTTCCGGACACAATCTGAGCTCAGACCTGCAGCCTCAGAATTACAAGACCACAGTCCTGACCACCGAGCCACCACACACAGCTGATGACTTCATAGCAATATTAAACAATAATATCACACATTGCACGTTTTACTATATCATGCAGACTTATTTTTGAATGTCTTTAGTCTGCACTGTTAAAATAGTTTGATTAATATGAATATGTAAAAACTAAAAAGGCTTAATCTAATAACATGAGAACATTTTTTCTTGTATTAAAAAACCTGTATAAGAGGAAAAAACACTACAGTCACACTCATCGGACTCTCTGCGCTGCAGATTTGTCCATTTATTGTTTTCATTTTAACAACAATTTAAGTAAGTAAAGTTTATTTATATAGCACTTTTCGCAGATAAAATCACAAAGTGCTGTACAACATATAAATAAAAGATTAAAATAAACAGAAGAATTACTGTAGTAACATCTGATTAATCAAAACAATAAGAACAGCTGATAAAAACAAGAACAATTGATAAAAACACTAAAATAAAAACATTTATCTAAAAGCTTGTCTGAATAAAAGTGTCTTAAGCTGCGTTTTAAAGGAATCAATAGAGACGGTCACACGAAGAGACAGGGGCAGGGCATTCCACAGCCGGGGGGCTACGGCCTGAAAGGAAAGGTCACCCCGAGTTTTAAACCGGGTCTTAGGGACCTTTAGAAGGTTCAATGCTGAAGATCGAAGGGTGCGGGCTGGTTTAAAAGATGGTGTTAAATAATAGGCTGGTGCAGATTAGCTCAACATAACCCTAGTTTACAGATCTGTTGTTAATCTAAATACTGTAGATGTCAGTTTAAATGGTAAATGGAGCTTATTTATATAGCGCTTTCCAGCCCCCTATGAGGGGCCCCAAAGCGCTTTACAATACCAACCATCCACCCATTCATACACACATTCATACACCGGTAGCGGCAGACTGCCTTGCAAGGTGCCATCCAGTCCTACCGGGAGCAACTTGGGGTTAAGTGTCTTGCCCAGGGACACAACCCTGCGCCCTAACGATTTAGTCCTCCTGTCAGTTCCTCCTGTCAGAACTGAACTAGGAAAAAGAGCGTTCAGCTTCGCCGTCCCCTCAGCCTGGAACAACTTACAGAAAGATCTGAAACTATCAACATTCATCTCTCCTGGATCCTTTATGTCAACCGTAGTAGAAAATGTCATCAAGAAACTTGACCATTGCAGATGTTTCTAACCACTACTTATCCAATATACATGTCATTGTTGGTTTTTTTTGTCTGCTTGTTTTGTATATAATGTATATAGAAATCTGTCATATCCTGTTGGTTTTGAACTGTCAACATCTGTTTACTGTGATTGTAGTTTTCTTTATTTTCTTTTTGATAAGTGCAAATGCCTATTGCCAATGTGACGTGTGCTGCTGACCACTTGACCAGGTCACCCTTGTAAAAGAGATCTCGATCTCAATGGGCTCTACCTGGTTAAATAAAGGTGATTGATTGATTGATTGACAACGACACATGGTGTGGGGAACCGGGATTCGAACCTCCAACCTTCCGATCGGGGGACGACTGCCATTACCACTACGCCACGGCCGCCCCACTATATTAGATATAGACTTTCCATCTATGGAAGTTCAGTCCCGCCTACGGAGTGCCTCATCATCCTTGAACAACCGAAGGGTAAAAGGTTGACACCTTTTGTCTTCGTTGCCTTTTTATGTAAAGAATAAAGCACATTCTAATGCATGACATTCTTTATCTCAACTGCTTGCCTGAATTATTTAGAGTTTCTCTGCGGCGGCGGGATGTTTAAAAAAACGTATGTTGAAATATTGATGAAGGTGAGGAGAGGAGCGCCTGGGGGCAGGCGGGGAGATGAATCAGAAGTTGGTTGAGAATCTCAGCGTCCCCTTCCACACACTCCCCTCCCCCACACCCACTCACTGTGTCCGCCTCGTCTACCGTGCGCCCGCTTCCCCTCGGCCTGCCTCACCTTCGATAAAATAAAACATTTCTTATCTTCCCATTAGTGCGATGATCTCTGGTTGCTCCTTTTCGTAACTGCTTCCCTTCCTCGTTCATCATTAATGATGATGTTGGCTGCCACTTAAACCTCCCTTTTCCTCTTACTTCTAAGATTCTTCACCTCCAAAGTATATTTGTTATACACACTGTAAAAAATAGATACTGTATAATGCACCGGTTTTATGTTCATTTCACAAAGACTGGCACATTTTAGAAATTAGACATTTTGATACTATGTTTGTATGCGTGTGTGAGAGTTGTTCCAGTGTATGTAGAGTTATTTAACTTTGGTTTATTAAAAGCCATAAGTGATGTTAATGTATTTTAGGCTTTAGGCACTTTGTGTAAATTTGTGCAGCTAAGCGAAGAAATGGTGCCTAAAGGAAAAAAAACACAGACCAGTGCATCTTTTTGATCATGTTCTGTTTCAAAGCTGTTCCACTTCTGGGAAAAATAAGAAGAAGAAGATGCACTTATGTGATACCTCTTGCTTAAACATCTGTGTTACCATAGCAGCTCTTCTATGCTTTTTTTAACGGTTCTTTTCATGTGTAACTAGTGTTGTTTCATTTAAAAAGTACCGTACCGTAGATGAGGAAAGATTAATTACTGAGACAGCATCCATCCTCAACCCTCATTAAATCATATTTAGCTCAGTTAGTTTTGTTACTGAGACATGGAGGTATCCCTGCCCACAACAATACAGACATTTAAAGTGTATAGTAGAGATCATGTCATCATGTATTAGCAGCTTGTAACATAAATTTTGTGTTGAGAGTAAAAGAAAAATTGTGGTAAAATAAAAACCGGATTCCAAAAAAGTTGGGACACTAAACAAATTGTGACTAAAAACTGAATGCAATGATGTGGAGATGGCAAATGTCAATATTTTATTCGTAATAGAACATAGATGACAGATCAAAAGTTTAATCTGAGTAAATGTAACATTTTAAAGGAAAAATATGTTGATTCAAAATTTCACAGTGTCAACAAATCCCAAAAAAGTTGGGACAAGTAGCAATAAGTGGCTGGAAAAAGGAAATTGAGCATATAACGAACAGCTGGAAGACCAATTAACACTAATTAGGTCAATTGACAACATGATTGGGTATAAAAAGAGCTTCTCAGAGTGTCAGTGTCTCTCAGAAGCCAAGATGGTAAGAGGATCACCAATTCCACCATTGTTGCACAGAAAGATAGTGCAGCAATACCAGAATGGTGTTACCCAGCGTAAAATAGCAAAGACTTTTAAGTTATCATCATCAACCGTGCATAACATCATCAAAAGATTCAGAGAATCTGGAACAATCGCTGTGCGTAAGGGTCAAGGCCGTAAAACTCTACTGGATGCTCGTGATCTCCGGGCCCTTAAACGTCACTGCACCTCAAACAGGAATGCCACTGTCAAGGAAATAACAGAATGGGCTCAGGAATACTTCCAGAAAGCATTGTCAGTGAACACAATCCACCGTTGCCAGCTGAAACTCTACAGTGCAAAGAGGAAGCCATTTCTAAGCAAGCTCCACAAGCTCAGACGTTTGCACTGGGCCAGGGGTCATTTAAAATGGAGTGTGGCAAAATGGAAGACTGTTCTGTGGTCAGATGAGTCACGATTTGAAGTTCTTTATGGAACACTGGGACGCCATGTCATCCGGACCAGAGAGGACAAGGATAGCCCAAGTTGTTATCAACGCTCCGTTCAGAAGCCTGCATCACTGATGGTATGGGGTTGCATGAGCGCTTGTGGCATGGGCAGCTTGCATGTCTGGAAAGGCACCATTAATGCAGAGAACTATGTTCAGGTTCTAGAACAACATATGCTCCCATCTAGACGTCATCTCTTTCAGGGAAGACCCTGCATTTTTCAACAAGATAATGCCAGACCACATTCTGCAGCAATCACAACATCATGGCTACGTAGGAGAAGGATCCGGGTACTGAAATGTCCAGCCTGCAGTCCAGATCTTTCACCTATAGAGAACATTTGGCGCATCATAAAGAGGAAGGTGCGACAAAGAAGGCCCAAGATGATTGAACAGTTAGAGGCCTGTATTAGACATGAATGGGAGAGCATTCCTATTTCTAAACTTGAGAAACTGGTCTCCTCTGTCCCCAGACGTCTGTTGAGTGTTGTAAGAAGAAGGGGACTTGTAAAAATGGACTTGTCCCAACTTTTTTGGGATTTGTTGACGCCATGAAATTTTGAAACAACATATTTTTCCCTTAAAATGATACATTCTCTCAGTTTAAACTTTTGATCTGTGATTTGTGTTCTATTCTGAATAAAATATTAGATGTTGGCACCTCCACATCATTGCATTCAGTTTTTATTCACAATTTGTTTAGTGTCCCAACTTTTTTGGAATCCAGTTTGTATATCTTTTAATAATAAAAACAACTGTTCTTAGTAGTTTAGTCTCTTTTGCGTTTGTGATTTTTATACACTCATATTATGGTTTCGTCTACGTCCGTCTGTACTTCTGACGTGCTAAAAACAGTTTAACAAAACTTTATACACAAAAGCATCATCACTATTACCCCAGTTTCAAGTTCAAGTCAATTTTATTGTCATTTCATCATGTGGTACATGAGGTGGAACAAAATTATGTAAACAGGGTCCCAGTTACACCCAACAATAGCAAAAATACAAAGTGTAAAAAGAAACGGTATATAAGGATCTAAGAAATACACTAAGATATATGCCAAACGGTACGCTGTAAGGTCTAAGATATACCGGTACACTAAACACTAATAACGTAAAACAACACGGTGTAACAACAACAGCCTGAACATGAGTTGGTGAGCAGATGTGTTCGAATGAGGTCAGCTGCATGGACAATCATCAGCAAAAATGTCACATATCGCCAATTAAAGTTTCAGGGTCAAATCAAGATCAAAGTTAAAACGAGCTCTTTGCTTGCTCAGACCATAACTTCTACCCACTCAAGATAATTTAATGAAACTATACACATAAGCATCATCTTTTGAGGGAGTGTCACGTGCATTTTTAATCACTTTAGCTTTGAGATCAAGCTCACATATCAAGGTCAAAAGTTATACAATGAGTGCTTGTCTCGGCCATTGCAATAGATTGTTGTATAATGGTTTTTTGACATGTGCCATATGTGGAACTCTTGTTGACAGTGGGGATCCAGCATTTTTATGCTTTTACCTTTTTTAAACCACATTTAGGACATAATTTAAATAAATGTATTTATTATTATTATTTATGTAAATTGTCTTGTTGGAAGCTGAACTTTAAGGTTCATAGTGTGACTTCACATTAAACTTTTTCATCAAACAAATGTATACATTATACACCAAAGCTGGACTCTAAATTCATCCGATGCATCCCTTATCAAAGAGATCCTATTCCACCAACTTGGAGGTGATGCATTTAAAATTTAAAAACCTCTTCTGTCCCTACTTCAACCATTAAGCCTTCAAGTGCTGTCAGTGACTTTTCTTGAAGCCTCGAAGGCAGTTTCATCATCCATCACATTCAGTTTTGTAATTCAACCATGACATGTTTTTAACTTCCCTAACTCCCCTGATTCCCCTTCAAACAGCCCCTGTGCTCGCAGAGGTCTGTATCAGTATGATCTCTTTTTCGTTGGCACACACATATGCATACAGTATCTCCTCGTGCTTCCCTCTATCTACATTACAGTAGTCTCCTCTCCACCTTTGTTGGCCTTATTTCTCTCTTTTGGGATCCTTAAGGGAGTCTTTGAAATTTGATCTATGACCCTCCTTTATCTGCCAGGTGGGACGAGTGTACCCTCAGGCTGTATACTTCCCAATCCGTACCCTTTACCTTACCCTCAAGATTGAGCAGAGGGAGCGCTACAAAAGTGGTAAGTAAATATGACTGGCTTTATTGTATTCCCTTTTTATCTGCAAAGAACTTTCCTGATAAAATATTTGTTTTTGTTTTTTTAACTAGTGTTGTGGTGCAGAGTTTATCTAAAAGTACATGAATGGTTGTAGGAAAAAAGTTTAATCCTTTTGCTTATCTGTGTGATCTAGCAGGGTAAAATTAAAAAGTTTACTGTTTTGAAAGATTTTCAAGGAGAAATATCCAAAATTAAAACAAAGCAGCATTAAAACCCCTTCTGAAACAATGAACAAGACTAAAGTGAAGTTGTTTATATGTGATGCAACATCCCATTTTTGGAAAAAATCTAACTCAATATATTAACCCATTGTCATGCATGGTGGTGGAGGGCTGATGGTCTGGGTTTGCTTTGCAACCACAGAACCTGGGCACTAAGTCACTGAGGCAGCCAAGATTTCTGTAAAATATACTGCCTAGCAAAAAAAAAAAAAAAGTCGCCACCAAAAAAACTGCATCACACACTAATATTTTGTTGGACTGCTTTTATCTTGGATTACATCATGCATTCACTGTGTCATTGTTTCGATAAGCTTCTGCAATGTCACAAGATCTATTTTTTTCCAGTGTTGCAATAATTTTTCCCCAAGATCTTGCATCAATGACTAGGCACTAGGCATGATAGGTGCATCACTTCACCTGCCTCTCTTCTTACCCTGATGCACCCATCTCTCTGGAACAGGGTCAATCTGGACTCGTCAGACCACATGACCTTCTTCCATTGCTCCAGAGTCCAATCTTTATGCTCCCTAGAAAATTGAAGCCTTTCTTTCCAGTTAGCCTCACTGATTAGTGGTTTTCTTAAGGCTACACAGCTGTTCAGTCCCTTGAGTTCCCTTCACATTGTGCATGTGGAAATTCTCTTACTTTCACTATTAAACATAGCCCTGAGTGCAACTGTTGTTTTTCTTCCATTTGATTTCACCAAACGTTTAAGTGATCGCCGATCACCATCAATCAGGATTTTTTTCCAGACACATTTCTTCCTCGAAGACGATGGGTTCCCACTATCCTTCCAGTTTTTAACAATGGGTTGGACAGTTCTTAACCCAATTTTAGTAGTTTCTACAATCTCTTTAGATGTTTTCTCTGCTTTACGCCAATGATTTGACCCTTCTCAAACAGACTGACGTCTTTTCCACGACCACGCCATGTGTCTTTCAACATGGTTGTTTAAGAAATGAGAAGCAACTCATTGCACCAGTTGGGGTTAAACTCAACTCATTCAACACTTGCTCTTCTCGAGGGCGGACGTCTCCTCTCCGTCTCCGCTTTGTTTTTGCTCTGTCTTGTCTGTGAAACTGTCTGAGAGCCTATCTTCTACAGAATCTTCAGAATCATAACTATGGACTTCAATTTGGTCAGTTGGTCCCTCAACACAACTGATAAAACATTTCTTCAAAAAGAAGACAGGCTGTAGGCGAGCCGATTTGCCCTGTTGGCATGCACACAGCTGGATATCTCATCGACTTGGAAGACTTGATGACGTGTCTATCTCTGCTGTCATCTGTGGATTTTAAGGACGCATATTTAATTAAATTTATGATAAGTGGTTCTTGTTTTTTGGATTCGGCTGGTTCCTGGTCTATCAACAAACAAGGAAGTCATCTGCAGCAAATCTGGTCCTTGTCAGGCTGCCTGCCTTACATGATGGCTTGGTTCATGTCTCAAGAACCCAGACTTTTGGCCGAATGGATCAGATCTCGGGGATTATTCTCAGGCACGTTCCATTGGAACAGTCATTTTAATTTGGACATTTTGGAAGCAAGTGGACCGACACAGACTGAAGGTAGATGTCATTAAAGTTCTGTCTGTCTCCAAAACAATTGTGTTTATCTGACATTCGGCTCCCTGACTGGTCTTGACAGGCCATCTTATCTCAACATGCCTGGAAAAGTTTGTAAACCTGACGTTCTCATCCCCCTCCCAACCCTTCTACTGAGAAATTCCACAGACTTTTCAGAGGAGCCTAGCTGAATAAACATTCTGTCATCATTTCAGGACTCTGGATTCGTCTCTGGCCGTCCTTGGCACCCAGCCCCTTTTATTGTCTGTCCAAACAGGTCTCACTTTTAAATGAGTCTTCGAGGCTCAATGTGGCATCTGTTTAAATAAAGGTTGAATGAATGAATGAAAAAAATAATTGGTTGCCAGCAGAAAGATAATCACCCATGCAGTAATTATCCAATAGGAGGCTCGTACCTATTTGCTTAGTTAAATCCAAGTGGAGACTTTTTTGGTGGGGTCAGGCAGTGTATTATGGTGTAGTTTATGATACACATGTCATCACCAGGTTCAACGTCAAGGTCACAAGTCAAGGTTTAAACAAAGTCTTTGCATTTTTTGGCCCATTGCAGAAAATTGTTGTATGATGGGTTTTTTGATGAACGTATAATGTGAGGTTTGCAGCACTCTTGTTATTTACCTGTGCTCATCTTTTCTGCACATTTACACTTTTTGTTTTAGACTCATCTGGGCAGCAGCAGCCCAGTTCTGTGGGGGCCCAGCCTCACTCAGGTGCGTCTGACCCAGGACCTATCCGCGCCACTGCCCCTATGTGGCGCTGCAGCCGGATCATGCACATGCAGCGGGAGCTACACCCCACCCTGCTTTCATCCCTGGAGGGTATTGTGGACCAGATGGTGTGGTTCAGAGAGAACTGGCATGAAGAGGTGAGACCAGCAGAGGTGTTGCTTTGGTTTATGTTTTTGGGTTTATTGTCACAGGTCAGAGGGTGAAACCGTTTTGCTTTTTCCTTCTATAAAACCAAGGCATAGTGAATAGCTTCAACAAAAGATGGTTAAAGAGCTTTTATTTTTTGTACCTTTTAGGGACGATTGACTGTAAATGTAATGAGAAATGGATAACAAATCTGGTTGCTACAGAACAAGTCTGCTGTTCTATAGCAAGCTTAACCTTGATTTTTCTATATGGGCTTATTGTTTGTTTTTATTTTATAGAAACATTTCATTCACCAAATGGCATGTTTTTCCTCTAAGCTGATTGCGTTTGCCAGTCTGGGATTTGGGCCTGAGACAATCCTCCCAAACAGAAATTTGCAAATGGCTTTAGCCGAGCTCGGCAGCATCCACTCACAGAAGCTAATCTGCAGTTAAAAAGAAGTCTGCAGAATGGAGAGGCAGGAGGAAGAAAGACTGAGACGTGTGATGGATGGGTGCAGTGAGCGTGTAGGATGGGACAGGGGATTTAGGGCCGGAAGTTTGTTGGTGTTTGTGTCTGCATGATTACCTTTCATGATTTGGCGGCAGCAGTTGTAGGCTGTATGTTTCGATCCAGTGGACATGCAGGATGTACGATACGCTGCATTGTTGCTCACTTCCTACCCTCACTTTTCTTTAAATGTGAATGGAATTACAGTTTACATCATGTGTCTTTAAGAAGGCTGTTCATGTTAGCTTAATGTTTTTATCTGCAGTTTGTCCATTTGATAAAAATAAAACTCAACTAATAACTTAATAGTTTGAAACTGAACAAAAGCAGCTCTAATTTTTTCAGTTTCCTTTTGTTTCGACATTTCTTTATTTTCACTTCCTTCATCCATTCCCTGCAGGTCTTGAGGCAGCTCCAGCAAGGCCTTGCTAAATGCTACTCGGTGGCATTTGAGAAGAGCGGCGCTGTGTCTGATGCCAAGATCACGCCACACACACTCAACTTCGTCAAGAAGCTGGTTAGCACCTTTGGTGTCGGCTTGGAGAATGTCTCCAATGTTTCCACCATGTTCTCCAGCGCTGCCTCCGAGTCGCTGGCCCGCCGTGCTCAGGCCACAGCCCAGGACCCCGTTTTTCAGAAGATGAAGGGACAGTTCACAACAGGTTGGCTGGATTTTGTTTTCAGAGTTGTCTGTAGAAGCCAAAACAATCAAATTAGATAATTTTAACATCACCTAACTGTCTAAACTTTTCTGATTATTTTTATTTTTCATTCATTCAACCTTTATTCATACAGGTCGGTGTCAATAAGTCACGCTGACTCATTTTCTAGAGAGACCTGTTTTAAACAAAACCACAGATAAGGTACACACAACAATAAACAGCCATAAAATGCATATAAAAAGAAAAGTAAATAGAAGCAGTAATATAAAGCAAAATAAAAAACATGCTACATTATGAAATGGGGTAAAACACTAAAAACAGGAACATGTCTGCACTGATTTTTGCATTAAATTAATTGTTTAAATTACTTTAGAGAGGTCAAAGTCGAGAGCTTCAGATTTTTTTACAAGGTGTTTCCAGGCAACAGGAGTGGAGTAGGAGAAGGTCCTTTTGCAGAATTTAGTCTGCACTGATGGGACGCCGCAGGTAATGATGTCTTGAGAGCGCAGCTACACTGACGACGTGACATTTAGGAGGAGATGTATGAGGGCAGCAGACCAAGGAGTGATTTAAAGATGAAAATGTACCAGTTTGAGAGTCTGCGTGAAGTTAACGATGTAAAGAGGACCAGACTTAGCTTTTTTGGATTAACGATGTCCAGTTAACCAGTGAATACAGTGTGCACTGATGGGTACGGTAGTTACAGCCAGTTATGAATCTTAGACATCAATCTCAACATCTGAGAGGTGCTGGCAGGAGCATTCATGTAAATATAGTCACCATAGTCAATGACCAGAAGGAAAGTAGCAGTTACAAGGTGTTTTCTAGCATTCAGAGTTAAACAGGATCTATTTCTGGTAAAGAAACTCAATTTTAATTTCTGTTTATCAAATTTTCAACATGAGGCTTAAAAGAGAGATTTGCAAGATTCGACCAAGATTCCCAAGTATTTGTAAGAATCTACAAACTTAACAGGAGCACCATTCATAGATAAGATAGAAGTAAGAACTGCTGGAACCGACTTCCTGTTTGAAAACAACATCAGTTTGGTTTTATCCGCATTTAGCACCAGTTTGAGATGGAACAAATCTGACTGGATGATGTGAAATGCAGACTGTAAAAGCTGGAAAACTATAACAACTGATTTAGCTTGACAATAAACAACTTTAACATTGGTATTGAAATGTAAAAATGCATCAGGAGTAATCTGACTTGCATTATTTATGTAGATCATGAAGAGAGTGGGTCTTAAAACTGAGCCTTGTGGTACACCATTGTTGACAATTAAATAACTGGAGGAAGTACCGTTACGTTGAATACATTTGATCCGAGAGATACAGTAATTGGAAAACCAACTGATAGTGTGATTGAGAAACCCTGAGAGCTTATAGCATGAGATGTGATGTCCACAGCGTCAAAAGCTTTAGCATTTATTTATGTTTGTATTTTTTTATATTTTTTTAATAAGTTTAACGTCTTCCACCTTCTTAATCTGCCAGCTTAGATTATGTACAATAATATAGATCAAATTGGGGAAAATATCATCAGTGAGTCTCCGTTTTCTCTGATTTAATCCCAGTTTTGAAATTCCACAGTTCAAAGCGTAGTTTCTGTGTTATTATTGTGTTTCTTTGTAAAGCAGCACTGAGACCCCCAGTCATTTTCTGCCTGCGTGCGACGATTCATGTGCAAGCTGTGGAATCCAACAGGGCAGGTGCAGTTTTTGTCTAGCCAAGCCCACCCTCCTTCTCAGGCATTTTTCTCAAAACAATCAACTTTTTGTTGGCCCATGTGTCTGTTTTTCTGCACCGCATGAAGGAGTTCACAAGATCTGTCTGAATCTCACACCAACTTGTAGCGTTTAAAATAATTTTTATGTGGACAAAATCTCTTGGACTCCTAGTTTATGATAATTAAAAAGTTTGGGTGGTCCACAAAAAAACAAGGGTAGAAAATGATTTAAGAGGAGAATCAATGAGTAGAAAACAAGATTGATGACCATGAAGACAGGTGTGGTGGCATCAGAGTGATGAAAATGAAAGATGACTCACAAGAACGACTGACTGAACTACACAAACACAAGTGAGTGAAACTCGGGGTGAATGCTTCGCTGATTAATCTTACCAGATGTTGTGGTGCCAGCTGTGCTCATGCAGCCAGGCGTCGCCAGGACTTCTGCCTCATAGGGGGGCCTGCAAACCATTTCTCCGCAGCTGTCCCCACGGCGGTGCAGGAGCGGGGGCCGACAGAGACCCAAAACCACACAAGCCCTCCAGAGCGGAACAAACAGGGTTTACAGAGCAGCCAAGCTCACATTCCCTGCACCACGTTAGTGGCTCACTCGCTTTCACAGGGTTTGTGGGCTGGAAAATATGGGTTTATGTATGCACATATAACATTTGGCAGCAGGGAGGCATTCAAATCCAATTATGGAGAATGCTATTTGCACGAGTTACAGTTTTAGCAGGGCATCTGTTTCAGAGACTTTTGTCACAAGAGCTGTTCATGGAAAAATAACACTTTTTTCTTGTTTTTCAATTGTGTGCTTGTCGAAAGGTTATTTGACACGCTAGGGTTACAATTAAAATGAAAGGTTTAGGATTACTTGAAGAGGTGTGTATCTCCTGCTACCTTTGAAGCCAGAGTGTTGAACTAAGATCATCTGGTAATGAAAAATAACAGCGTTAAAGCTGTTTTGGCCATATCTAAAAAAATTATTATAAAATTTTTTAAACATTATGCACAATCACATGCAAATATCAAATTTCAGGATCAATAATCCAGGTTAAAAATCCAACAAAGTTCAGTCAGGTCATCTGGTCAGTTTCGTTCTTTTTTTGTTGAGACGTGTTGTCCTTCGTCCAAAGGACTTCATCAATCCGATCTGATATCCACCCAGTAGCTATGTTTACATGCGCAAAATTCTTTGCCTGATTGAATGTTTTCAGATTAAATAACTCAAATGTATTGTTTACATGGGCACAATATGTTCATGACGAGCGTTTACATGCAGCGGGCTTTGTTCTGAACAGAAGTACTGACACGCGCAGAGTGTTAAACTCTCCTTTAAAAAAAAACATCAAAGAAGAAGTTCTACTTCCGGTTTACTTCCGGGATGAACGTAAACAAACCTGAGCGCCCAAAATGGACCCGCGACATGTTTTAATGACGGCGGAGATGTTACTGCACTCCCTGACTGAGCTACAGGTAACACAGGTCATTCTGAGCTCTTTCAAAGTTTCTAGTAGAAATGTTGTGTCGCTCCCCGACCAGTTTTGCTTCCCCGACATGCTAATATTATTAGCATCTAGCCAGGCGGAAATGACAACGTTGCACATGCGCAGTCAGGTCAGTTTTTCACCATCAGGTAAAAACGAACAGATCAAGCGTTTACATGCGCACCGTTCGGGTTATGAATCGGCGTAAACCACCCGTTTCGTTCTGATCACAAATTATTTCAGATCACGCTGAATAAACAAAAAAAACCCGAACAGGGTGTTTACATGATGCGTTTTTATTCCGAACGGCCGTTTAATCCGATTACTTATATCCATGTAAACATAGCTAGTGTCACACCTATCAGGAATGTCATCCATGTGACCAGAGTTAACAAACCACTACTGTGAGTTGTGATAGGTCAATCTGCATATGTATGCATGTTTCCTATCTCAGCTTTATAACTTGAACCCCACACTCACTGTTCTTTGAACTGAGAAAGTTCCTTGGATGAGAAACGAAACGTCTTTTGTTACAAATAAAGACCAGGGGCCTCATGTATCAATGGTGCGTACGCACAAAAACCTTGCATACGCCATTTTCTTCCCAAGTTTATTTTGATTTTTAAACGGTACAATTCAATACAAAACAGTATATTCAAAGACGTCATATTTGGCGTACCACAGATTCCTAACATAGCAGGGCCTGAACATACCCAACAGAGCACATCCGCACACGAAACTAAAAATAAATAAGTAAATAAAGATATAAAAAATAAAATAAAAATAAAAAAAAATAAATAAAAAAAAAAAAAGGGTGGGGGGGGGGGATTCAGGCGCCGGGGAGTTCCCCCATCGTTGGAACAGTCAAGTCAATTCCAAGGAGCAAGAGCAGGACAGGAAGGAGAAGGAAAGAGGAGTTACACAGCAATGAAAAAAGAAAACAAGAGTAAACACCAGCTGCAAGTAAATCACCTATTCAGTCTGGAATATTAGGGAAATCCATATTTTTAAGGGTTCTTAAAAGAGGGCTCCACAATCCTAAGAATTTAGCAGAAGAGCTTTTTAGAGTAAAACGAATTTTTTCAAGCTTAATGAAGTACAGTACGTCTCGGAGCCAATGGGTATACGAGGGAGGTTGGGATGATTTCCATTTTGTGATAATCACTCTTCGTGCCAAAAAGGTCAAAAAGGCCAGGGAGGATTTCTGGGAGGTGGAAAGGGTGGACTGTGTAGGAGCAATTCCAAATAAGGCAGTTAGGGGGTCAGGTTCCAACTGCCTGTCGAAGATGTCCGATAGGATAGTAAAGACTTTGGACCAATATTGATAAAGCTGAGGACACGACCAGATAGTATGAATTAGGTTAGCTGGGGAATGTTGGCACCTATCACATGTAGGAGAGACATTGCTATAAAACTTGGCCAAACGCGCCTTAGTATAATAGATACGGTGTATAAGTTTGCATTGAATCAAGCTATGCCTAGCACAAATAGAGGACCCGTGCACAGATGATAAAATCTGTGCCCATAGATCCTCTGAAAAGGTCAGTCCAAGGTCCTCCTCCCAAAGTAGTTTGATTGAATTTAAAGTTTGTGGACGTAGGCCCATAATTTGGTTGTAGGTGAAAGATATAGCTCCCTTCAATTTGACCTGGGGTATTAGAAACATATCTAAGGGTGTGTCCAAGGGAAGATTGGGGAAGTTTGGATATGTGGAGCTGATAAAGCTACGCACTTGTAAATACCTAAAGAAGTGTTGGCGAGGGATGTCAAACTTCTCGACGATTTGTTGGAACGAGGCGAAGGTGTCATTGATATACATATCATGAAAGGTTAAGATTCCCTTTCTCTGCCATGTCAAGAAAGCATTGTCTGATAGAGACGGTGGAAAAGTGTGATTTGAAGCTATAGGGGCATGTATAGATATGGATTGTAAGCCAAAGTGTCGTCTGAATTGCTTCCACAGCCTCAAAGACCCCTCCACCAATTTGCTGGAAGTGTAGGGTTTGGTCGAGGATTGCAACGGTGAATATAGCAGAGCTGCCAGAGATGTAGGCCTCACCGACTTGGCTTCCATAGTGACCCAAGCTGGGGAAGAGGGGTTGTCTGCCTCAAGCCAATATCTGAAAAGACCAATGTTTGAGGCCCAGTAATAAAATCTAAAGTTTGGGAGTGCCATCCCACCAAGCTTCCTGGGCCTTTGAAGAAGTTGAGTGCGTATGCGAGGAGCTTTCCCATTCCACAGGAATCTGGTGATTATGCTGTCTAGTTTGTTAAAAAAGGATTGTGGAAGAAAAATAGGGATACGTTGAAATAGGTAGGAGAAGCGCGGTAAAATGTTCATTTTAATCGTATTTACCCTGGCCACCAACGAAAGACCCAGCACCGACCAGCGGTCGAAGTCCTCCTTAATATGTGTTAATAAAGGGGAGAAGTTGGCTTTAAAGAGGTCCCTGTGTTTGAATGGAACTTTAATTCCTAGATAAGTAAATTCGTGATCTACAACCTTAAAGGGTAATGTGTGTAGTGGGTACCGTATTTTCTGGTGTATAGGTCGCACCTGTGTATAGGTCGCAGTGTCTAATATTTATCAATAAACTGGAAAAATCCGTAAATAGGTCGCACCGGTGTATAGGTCGCACCGGTGTATAGGTCGCACCTACATTTGTTAGCTGCCATTTTTGTAAGACTGTGTCTCACTTTAATTTTTGTCAATAAATTATTACAAATCAGCTTATTTCAAAATGTAAATACCACCAACATCATTAAAATTAAACTACAGACTCCTAAAAAAATGTTTGTTGGCTGCCTTTTTTGTAAAACTGTGTCTCACTTTGATATTTGTTAATAAATTATTACAAATCAGCTTATTTCAAAATGTAAATACCACCAACATCATTAAAATTAAACTACAGACTCCTAAAAAAATGTTTGTTGGCTGCCTTTTTTGTAAGACTGTGTCTCACTTTAATTTTTGTTAATAAATGACAAATCAGTTGCAGCTGAAGGTGATCTGCTCAGAGTTGCAGCTGCTGTGGAAACCAGTGCAGGATAGCTGCAGCAATTTTATTATATTTTACTAGATTTTATCACTTGTTTTATTTTATTTATTTTTTAAGCAAGCCTAATCTGCATCCACATGATTTTATCTTTGATCTTAGTCGATATTATTATTGATTTTATTTGATTTTATCACTTGTTTCATTTTGATCTTTGCTTTGTTACACTTTGTAGCACTTTGAGATTTTTATTAATGAAAAGTGCATTATAAATGGAATTCATTATTATTATTATTATTATTATCTGGAGGTGGAGCTGACTGTGAGCTGAAATATGCAGCATCTGGAGGTGCAGCTGATTGAAATGCACTTTGACAGTTACAGCTACACCCAAATAAATCTGTAAATAAAGCAGAATACTGGTACAGGCCTCTTTAGCGATCATAGCGGCCGAAACTGGTACTGCACCATTTTATGCAACAGGGAAAAAGGGCCATAACTCAGCCAAAAATTGGTCTAAAAATATGGGGAAAAAAATCCATAAATAGGTCGCACTGGTGTATAGGTCGCAGGCCTTGAAAAACCATAAAAAGGTGCGACCTATACACCGGAAAATACGGTAATTCTTAGCCAATGCATTAATTGGAAATAGTTCGCTCTTATTAAGGTTTAGTTTATACCCTGACAACTGCCCAAATTTATCAAGTGTAGCAAGTGCTGCCGGAATGGAGACATCCAGATTGGAGATGTATAAAAGGAGATCATCTGCGTATAAAGATATCTTAGTTTCAATGCCGTTCCTACCCACACCTACAATGTTCATGTTGCCTCTAAGTGCTATTGCCAGGGGTTCAATT
>JBBPBX010000414.1:67068-82831 GCA_038048925.1 Garcialebias charrua | reverse complement strand
TATATATATATATATATAATATATATATATATATATATATATTATCATTGAACTATGTTCGTTTTTGCAAAATAAATTATAAATATATTAAAATTTCATTACAAGTTATGGTAATTTTCTCGCTGGGACACGCCCACAGAAATCCGAGAACTTCCGCATTTACGGCACGTGACGTAAGGAGAAGAGACGCTGCTCAGTGCGCACTTTGTAAACAACATGGCGGCTGATACAGAACCGGACGAATTTAGCAAACTGAGTGAAGAATAGAGCAATTTTTAGTCAGTTTGGGAAGCCAAAGTTATTTCAGGGGGTTAAACAATAAACAGCAGGTTCTAATTTATGTCTGCAGCCATATTTAATGAAGCCTTACCAACGAGGAAGCAGGTGTCTGCCGCGACTTGTGAGGACCGAGGAGGACGTGATGGAACCTGTTCACGTTGTCCACAGAGCACTGATTGGTACTGCTTTAATTAATGTATCCATCTAATAATTATTCAACATTACTTATAGTTTAAAAAAGATGAGTCCCTTTGAAGCATCTGTTTTATTTTCTATGTTTATTCTAACGTTATGTGCAAAATTTCACCCAAATTCTGTCTAAATAACCACTACATTTTCATAGCTGATCATCAGTGGTTTCAGCTGTAATAATCAAAATAAAACAATATTTGATATTCACCCTATTATAAGTTTAATCATATAAATATTTGCTAATTTAAGCTTGTTCTACCTTTTCTGCCAGTTTTTTTTTTTTGCATATTTAGATAATGTTATCAAGTTTTTTGTGGTAATTTCTGCTACTTTGAGCAACCATCCTACATCCTGCTCAGCTGATGTGCTTGTCTGAAGTTTTGACCTTCTTTGTGGTTCCTGCAGGGACGTGTCCTCGGTCGCGGTGCTGATGACTATATGACCAGTCTGAAGAGTGGACGCTCGCAGCCAGAGCACGCTGGGAGTGATGGGAAAAACGCTGCGGCTGAGGTGACATGATCACAGACAACATCCATCCATCCACCCACCCATCCATCCATCATCTGACACCAAACCCACTCTGTTTTTGACATTGTTTTGTTTTTTCTATTTTAAATTTATTAATAAAAACATAAATTCAGAAATATTTGAACAATTAAAACATGTTTATTTTTCCAGGTGTATCTGTACAAATTGCCAATGACCAGAGGTGATTGAAGAAATTCGTCGAAAGGTGAAGATTTCAGATGCGTTACCCAGTATAGCTTTCAGACAGGCTGTCTGGATGTTGTTCTAAAAATAACAAACAACAATAAAAAA
Organism: Garcialebias charrua; assembly: GCA_038048925.1. Classification (NCBI taxonomy): domain Eukaryota; kingdom Metazoa; phylum Chordata; class Actinopteri; order Cyprinodontiformes; family Rivulidae; genus Garcialebias; species Garcialebias charrua. The sequence continues at coordinate 81,541 of JBBPBX010000414.1, read as the reverse complement.
AAACTTATGATTGTATTATGACGTGATGTTGTCTGTAGTAGTAAAATTATTTTGTGATAATACATTACAGACACACTCATTCAGACCCACCCTCATCCTTACCCTCACTCACAGAAAGACAAACAATAACGACACGTTCCATTCATAATCCCGATGCACACTCTATACCCCTTAGGTCCAAGACATGTACCTGCCCCCTACATGGGGCAGCCCACATCCAAACCCCGGAGGTTGGCCCATTCATTCTGGGATGGAGAGTAGCAGACATCTCTTTTCTATAAAGTAAAAATAGGCTTTGTAATTGATCTACACGCCTTTCCCCAAATGCTAATACAATAAATTAAATGTGGAACAATAATTGTATTATTTAACATACAGCGAGGTCTAGTAGAACTAGCTAGCTGCTAGCTTATCGACTGTCCAGTAGCATTCTGCTGCGGGAGGTTGTTCTCTGTTTTGTCCGTTTCCCATATCCAAGATGTAATGTAGGAACGTAATCCACGGAGTTCAGATCATTAATGGCCATGCCAGATAAAAAATGCTGATTACACACTTTGCTGTTTTGTGTCGGGGTGAAGTCCTGCCGGCGAAGCGCTTGAAGCCACATCTTCCTTCTTTTAGTCGCTTTACTCAACTTTCCTAGAGGGACTTGGTAAAACGAACAAGTTTCACCTTCTTCTTTTATTCATTTACGTTGCCTCGAACAATTATTAACACAAAAAAAGTCATATTTCCCGATCGCGACCGTTGGCAGTAATGAAAACACTCCAGTCGTGTGGCTGCGTTAGCCCCAGGTTCTGGTAAATTCTCAAAAAATGCGAGTGCGCATGCGCAATGACGTCAACTGGTAAAAGGTCTATTGAGGTTACCAATTGGTCAGTTGCTGACATACCTACTGGACTGATTGACAGTTGGCATTGAGGACATAACTTATTGTGGACTTCTCTGCTCTCTGTACATGGACTGAGCGATAAGAAAATGGAAACTAATCCCTCGCAAAACTTTTCATTTTGTTATTTCTACAGGGTCATGTAAGCTTTAGCTAAACTTGTTTCATTAGAGAGAATACGTGTGTTTTTTTTTCTTAAGTAACACTTAAATCTTAAATAAACTGTTTGTTTTGTGTGTATTTGCATTTGCACAATGGTTACACATGTTTGTCATTTTTTTAAACATTAGCTGCATGCCACAGTTGTATGTGTGAAAACTGAAAGCGTAGAATCAGAGAATCTGAATCAGATTTTGTTTATGTTATTACCATGACAACAATGAAGCAGTTTTCACCAGATTGGCTGTACAGTAATTGGAAAAACAAAATAAAATAAACGTTACTAGTGCAAGGTGTGAATAGTGCAGCTTTGGCTGTGCATTCAAGACAAACAAAAAATAACAGATTTACTGTTGCAGCATGGTTCATGTTCAATTTCGAGTTCAAGAATCCTTATTATCCCCAAGGGGCAATTTGTTTCAATCAGTAGGTAAACCAAACATTCAGACTAGACAAGACATTAAAATAACAGAAACCATCACTGTTCATTGAGAAACCTGATCTCTACAGGGATGAATGAGTTTTTCAGCCTGTTTGTTCTACGTCTGGGCAGCAGATACATGTATCCATGGAGTGGTGATCAGGATCTGCCAGAATCAGCATGGCCTTGTTCACTGACCTCTCCTTGTGTAGGTCAGTGAGGTTCTGTAGGTCATTGAGGTTCTGTAGGTCAGTGAGGTTCTGTAGGTCAGTGAGGTTCTGTAGGTCAGTGAGGTTCTGTAGGTCAGTGAGGTTCTGTAGGTCAGTGAGGTTCTGTAGGTCAGTGAGGTTCTGTAGGTCAGTGAGGTTCTGTAGGTCAGTGAGGTTCTGTAGGTCAGTGAGGTTCTGTAGGTCAGTGAGGTTCTGTAGGTCAGTGAGGTTCTGTAGGTCAGTGAGGTTCTGTAGGTCAGTGAGGTTCTGTAGGTCAGTGAGGTTCTGTAGGTCAGTGAGGTTCTGTAGGTCAGTGAGGTTCTGTAGGTCAGTGAGGTTCTGTAGGTCAGTGAGGTTCTGTAGGTCAGTGAGGTTCTGTAGGTCAGTGAGGTTCTGTAGGTCAGTGAGGTTCTGTAGGTCAGTGAGGTTCTGTAGGTCAGTGAGGTTCTGTAGGTCAGTGAGGTTCTGTAGGTCAGTGAGGTTCTGTAGGTCAGTGAGGTTCTGTAGGTCAGTGAGGTTCTGTAGGTCAGTGAGGTTCTGTAGGTCAGTGAGGTTCTGTAGGTCAGTGAGGTTCTGTAGGTCAGTGAGGTTCTGTAGGTCAGTGAGGTTCTGTAGGTCAGTGAGGTTCTGTAGGTCAGTGAGGTTCTGTAGGTCAGTGAGGTTCTGTAGGTCAGTGAGGTTCTGTAGGTCAGTGAGGTTCTGTAGGTCAGTGAGGTTCTGTAGGTCAGTGAGGTTCTGTAGGTCAGTGAGGTTCTGTAGGTCAGTGAGGTTCTGTAGGTCAGTGAGGTTCTGTAGGTCAGTGAGGTTCTGTAGGTCAGTGAGGTTCTGTAGGTCAGTGAGGTTCTGTAGGTCAGTGAGGTTCTGTAGGTCAGTGAGGTTCTGTAGGTCAGTGAGGTTCTGTAGGTCAGTGAGGTTCTGTAGGTCAGTGAGGTTCTGTAGGTCAGTGAGGTTCTGTAGGTCAGTGAGGTTCTGTAGGTCAGTGAGGTTCTGTAGGTCAGTGAGGTTCTGTAGGTCAGTGAGGTTCTGTAGGTCAGTGAGGTTCTGTAGGTCAGTGAGGTTCTGTAGGTCAGTGAGGTTCTGTAGGGCTATACCAACAGTATAGCCCTACAACACATCCTGACAATCCCCGAGAGTTTGTTCCTGGTTTTAACGTGTAAAAAGTCCAAACCAACAAAGGAAGATGAAAGTTAAGAGACTCAATAAAACATTCTCTTAAAAGTAGAATCAACATTAAAACCACAGAGCTTCTGATAAAAAATACATCCTCTGGTGGGCCTTCTTACAAATGAGTTCACCTGGAGGTCAAAGGTCAGTTTAAAGTTTTGTTTTGTTTGTTTTAAACGTTTGTTTATGTCATAATATTTAAAAAACACAAATACCATTTCAAATTCAAATAAATAAAATACATATAAAATAAAAGGTAGCAGAAGAAGAATAATATCTTATCATATCTGCCCCTTCTTAACAAATCATTTTTAAACAAACAGAATCAAGCAATGAAAATAAAATTGCATAGCAAAGAACATATAATTAGTCACATTACTCATTATAATTAATAGATATTTACAAACTTATATATATCTTGTTAACAGAATATTCTTGATCTTTTTCTTAAATAAAAATAATGATTTCTCATTTTTAATATCACAGTCCAAACTATTCCATAAACTTATGCCTTTTATAGAAGTTGATCTACCCCTCAAGCTGGTTCGATACTTCGGTTTAACAAAAATGTCCATACCCTTTAAATTGTAACAACTAATCCTTTTAGTAAAATATATTTGAATGTGTGGTGGTAGTATGTTGTTCTGAGCCTTGAACATAATTAGTAAAATATAGTAATCCACCAAATCATAGAACTTAAGCGATTTCATTTGATAAAACAAAATACTAGAAGGATGACAATAGTGTTTTCTTAAGACAATTCTTACAGCTCTTTTTTGTAAAATGAAAATTGACTGGGTTAAAGTTTTACAAGCAGTACCCCAAACACCAACACAGTAAATCAAATGTGGTACAATAATTGTGTTGTATAGCAAACTCAGAGCTTTTACATTCAAGAAGTCCCTTACCCTATACAATACTGCCACGGACTTTGATAATTTAGTTCTTACAAGGTTAATATGTTGCTTCCATGACAGTTTATCATCAATAATTACTCCAAGGAACCTGACTTCATTTACTCTGTGTATCTCGACGCCATCAATTTGAAAAGGAAAGTCCACAGAGAATTTTTTTACTAAATATCATATAATTAGTTTTTTCAACATTCAAAGATAACTTATTTAGTTTAAACCAAGTTTGTAGTTTAGCAAACTCCCTCTTCATAAGTTCACAAATTTGATTTACCGTATTCGTCGGCGTATAAGTCGCACCGGAGTATAAGTCGCACCAACCTAATTATGCCCAATTAAATGGAAAAATCAACGTATAAGTCGCACCGGCCTATAAGTCGCACCGGCCTATAGGTCGCACCTCACGTGAACTGGTGTTTTGCCCAAAATGGACTGGCTGCCAAATTGTTTGGAAGGACTTTTGACAAGATTATCACATAAAAACTACAGTATTTTGTTTGATGTGTCTTAGTTGAACTTTTCATTAATAAATGAACATTATTTTGGACTGGCTGCCAAATTGTTTGGAAGGACTTTTGACAAGATTATCACATAAAAACTACAGTATTTTGTTTGATGTGTCTTAGTTGAACTTTTCATTAATAAATGAACATAATTTTTGTATATTTTGTGTCTTTCATCATTTATCTTTAAAGATAAACACATAAAAATATATTTTTATTAGCTGACATTACAGTAAAAAACGTGTCTCAGTTTAAAATGATGACAGAAACAGATACTGTATTTATTTTATGGTTTTTATTTATTTATTCAAAACCATTGAAGTCTTCATCTTCTGTGTCACTGCACCATTTTTGGACCAGGCAGATGTCAACAGTGTAGGTACTGTAAAGGGTTTCTTAGCGCCCATAGCGGCCGAAACTGGTACTGCACCATTTTTGGAGTTTTTGACCAAAGTCAAATTATGACCAAAATATTGGAAAAATCGACGTATAAGTCGCACCGGCCTATAAGTCGCAGGGCTTAGAAATGTAGGCAAAAAGGTGCGACTTATACGCCGGAGAATACGGTAGGTCTCCACCCGAGCAAAAGAAGGTATTGTCATCAGCAAACATAACACAATTTAGGAATTCAGACACCTTGATTATATCATTAATGTACAAAATAAACAACTTAGGTCCAAGAACCGATCCCTGAGGAACTCCACATGAAATATCACACAGATGAGATCTGACATCATCAATTTGCACAAACTGTTTTCTTCCTGTCAAATAACTTGATATCCATTGTAAAGCTGGGCCCCTAATACCGTATTTTTCCAGTTTTTCTAATAAAATAGTGTGGTCAATGGTATCAAAAGCCTTTTTTAAATCTACAAATAAACTTATACAATATTGTTTATTATCAACTGCTGTTGTAATATGTTCCATCAACTCCATAAGTGCTAGGGATGTTGAATTATTAGATCTAAAACCATATTGACTGTCACTTAAGATACCATTTTTATCAAGAAAGTTGTCCAGTCTGGACACAAACAATTTTTCAAGAATTTTAGAAAATTGAGGCAACAAAGATATGGGTCTATAATTATTAAATAAACATTTTACACCATTTTTGAAAATTGGAGTTACCTTGGCTATCTTCATTCTGGCAGGGAATATACCTTTTGAAAATGATAAATTACAAATATATGCAAATGGCTTAATAACATGATTAATTATCTCCTTCACAACCATCAATGTCTTCACAATCTTTAGATCTTTTATCAGCAGATTTTTCAACTACCTTCAATATTTCTTCTTCCGTAGTTCCACTTAGAAACATACTGTTGACACAACTACTGATTAAATAGCTCACGTTTTTGTCTACTTTAGGAATTGAAGTAGCAAGATTTGATCCAACATTCACAAAATAATTATTAAATCCATTTGCAATTTCCTTGTTATCATTAATTTCCATATTATTTTCCACAAAATGTTGTGACACTCCCGTATTACCCTTGTGTTTATTTAGAACGTTGTTAATTACTCGCCAAGTCATCCTCATATCACCACTGCTTGTATGTAATAATTGACTATAATATTCCCTCTTATGATTTCTTATAACACTTACTAATTTATTTTTGTACCGTTTGTATTTTTCTTCAGCTTCAGGAGTTCTTGATTTCAAAAAACATGAATAAAGAAGATTTTTCTTTTTACATGCATTCCTCAGACCATTGGTCATCCAAGGATGATCAACTGTTTTTTTCTTAGTAAAATTCTGTTGCACACAATTTTTTTCAAACAAAACTCCCAAAATACTCATAAAGGTATCATACGATTTGTTAACATCATCAATGTATACTTCTTCCCAATTTTGTTTGTCCAAGTCATTTTTAAGTTTATCAAGTGCTCTTTTTGATGTATTAATTATTTTAATCCGATTTTTATTTGTTTTTGGTATACTACCATTATTTTTATAAATAGTAAAAACTGGTAAATGATCACTGATATCCGTCATCATAATACCACTTGTCATATCGCCATCTGTTATGTTTGTGAATATATTATCAATTATTGAAGCACTCCGAGTTGTGATTCTAGTTGGATTAAATATCAACGGACATAAACTTATACTGTACATCGAATCCAAAAATGTACTAATGTTGTTAGACTCAGTTCTATTTCCCAAATCGATGTTGAAGTCACCACATAAAAAAATAGTTTTATTTCTGCTCTTGACTAGTAACTCCAACATTTTTTCAGTAAATATCTCTATTTTTGAGCATGGAGATCGATAAACACAACTTATGATAATATTTTTTCCATCTTTATTAATTATTTCAATTGAGATCATTTCCATCATATTGTCAACTATAATTGACATTTCTGTAATTAGTTTACATTTTATTTCCTTGTTTATAAATAAAGCTACACCACCACCTCTTTTATTTTTTCTATTCATATGATATAATTCATATCCTTCAATATATATGTTATGTATATTATCATCGTGAAGCCATGTCTCAGATAGTGCAATTATTTTAAAGGTTTTATTAATTTTTTTAGGTCATCAAGTAAGTGAGTTAAATTTGCATTTATACTTCTACAGTTTAAGTGTATAATAGAAAGATCTTCATCAGTCATGTTTACGTCATTTAACTGTTCAATATTGTAGTAATTACTGTTGTTGTTTGTTGGAAAAAAATTATGATCTATCTCTTCGTCAACATTGTATATTTTAGAATCAAAATCATCATACATCATGATGAATCATAGTATTCATTCAAGTTGTCGTACACTTTTGAGAAAAACTATTATTGAGCATGTGTTGTACTCATTTAAATTTTTCCAATTCCTTGATATCTTGTATCAGTTTTGTAAAGTAATCAAGAACAGTTCCCAGATATTTATATTGTTGCACCGCCTCAACAACTTCACCGTTAATGACCACAGGAGCTGCAACTAAAGAGTCTTTTCTAAAATCAATGACCATCTCCTTCATCTTAGAAACATTTAATTTAAAAAAAGGAAGACTCACACCATTCAGTGAAGTCCCCGAACACAGGTCTGGGTCTCCGAAGGGACACGATGACAGAGTCATCAGCAAACTTTAAGATGTGACACTGTGGGAACTGGCTGCAACAATTGTATAAAATTAATAAAAGGAGTGAAGAACACAGCCCTGAGGAGAACTGGTAGAGGACAGAAGGACATCAGAAAGAACCCCGCTGACCGTCATCCGCGGCGCCGAGACCCAAAAGTAAAAAAGTCCACAAGCCAACAGATGAGGCCAAAGTCAAGACCGTACAGACATTGTAACTTCTCTGCTAAAATGTGGGACTGAATACAGTTCCCCCATCCTCAAGTCGCTGGATAAACTACTTTAAAAAAAAAGTCACATTTTTGTCATCTGTGTATGTTCCCATACTTGACAGACAAAATTGGTCTCTGCATTTAACCCAACCACCACCAGGTGGTGCAGTGAGCGGCCGTAGTCAGCGCCCGGGGAGCTGGGGAAAATAGATGTGCACTCATAGACACCCCAAGGTTTGCCGTGGCCGGGGTTCGAACCTGGGTCCTTCGGATCCCAAGTCCGATTCCCCTGCCACTACACCATCTTGGCCCCCACTTCCTGGGAGCTTTACCTCTGGTGGATTCACAGACGGTCTGCTTGGTTCTGGCCATGCTTAATTAACCCCAGTCAACAACTGCACTAACATAGCACTAAGCTAGCACAAAACACAGGTGTCTACCCTCCTTCCACCATCCTGTCAAATGATGTTGGAGAAACACTGCATGTGGTGAGTTGATGTAGGTAACCAGGAAAACCAGGAGTGGACTTTTAAGGGTTTGAGTATTCTCCTATTAATCAAGTGGAATGAATTTGTTCACCAAGAAATAGAAACAATGTTGGTTAAACTAATACAGGTAGTCCCCGACTTACGATGACATCAACTTATGAAGTTCCGACTTTACGAAGTTATCATAATAAAATTATGAAATTTAAAAAATGTTTTTTTTATTTTTTTTTTAATTTTTTTGTGTTTAAATATTCTTAATTTCATGTGTACAGCACTTTGTTGCAGCTTTGGTTGTTTTAAAGGCTTTATAAATAATAATAATTATAAAAATTACAATTTTTATCATATTTGCGCAGCTTCCGACGGTTTCCGGAAATGCTGCAGTGTCCGCCATTTTACAGTTAGTTCCAGTCTGGCAGCGGCGAGCTGGCATTGGAGGACCATGTGTCCGATCAGGGTTGCCTCATACGGATAAATTAGCTGGAAATGCTCAGTGAACTCTGTGGACGTCTCAGGCCCGGACCAGCAGCTGCCTATCGCTCCGCGATCGCTCCCACCACGCCGGCCGACAACAGCAGCTCATGCGATGGGCTAGTGGCAGAGCTAATGCTAACACGGGGACACCGAGCCGACAGGCGGCGGAGAGGCCATCTTCATCCGGTAGCTCGCCTCGATGTCCGCTTGGCAGCCTAAGATGTCGGGGGACACCGAGCTAACAGAGAAGCTAACATGCTAAAACGTGGAGAAACAGCGCCGACAGCCTTTTTGGATGGGCTAATGCTAACAGGTGCAGCTAATGGCGGAGTTAACGTGCGCAGATTGTTTTGGATGGACGGACACCGCGGAGAAACGGCTTTCAGTAAGTTATTTACTCTTTTTCTGGCTCCAAATGTATGGCGTTAACAAGCTAACAGTCCTTCCTGTAAACAGTTTGGACCGCGTGGAGCTGCACGAAGCTGCACGAAGCTGCTGAGCTCGGACGTGCAAGGAGCTAACATGCAAACAGACGAGACAAGCTTGATCAGCTCAAAGTAAGAAATTATTTATTTTTATTTTTATAATTATGTATGTAGCTGTGTTACGATAGGCGAAGTGCTTGGTAACTTAATGGTAACTGTTCATTTCCATACATGTACGTGTTCAGTGGCAGCTCATGCGGTATAAACAGGTGGTCCCCGACCTACGAATTTTCGACTTACAAATGATACGTAGGACCGGAACTCGTTTGTAAGTCGGGGACTACCTGTATTTTATGGTAAAAGTGGGGTGTCCAAATTAACTTTTTTTTAATGTGAAGGGGTCACGTCCCCATCACATATAATTGATGTGATGCCTATGAGGGCAGATATAGTAAAAAATGAACTTAGGCTAAAGAGGGTATTTTAATAACTGGACCACACACTGTCAAAAGCTCACTCAGAAAACTGCAAACCCAAGAATTAAATGTCTGTTAAGGACTTCTTCCATTGGTCTCTTGTTCCACCTTTTATTGAGCAAGAAAATATAGAGCACTGCCTTGTCAAACCTTAACAAAACACCTGCATACTTTCACATGATTCAAGCACAATGTGAGCACACCCAGAGCATTCTGAAAGAGACAGCTTTAGCCTAAAACACCTTTTTCATTTCAGGGTTGCCAATGCTTCTCATGCAAATAAAAAAAATCTATTCAGACTTTTCACACCCATTAGTGTTCACTTTCTTTGAGCAGGCAAGCTCGTTGTTGCTGACTGGCACACGCCATGTTTAAATGCATTTGAAAACATTCAACGGCTATCTGTCGGCAAAATATCTGATGAACCTCAGAACACATTCCTGGATGTAAATCTACAACTGATTAATATTTGGAGTTTACTTGAGTCAATATGGCCGTCATAACTGACTGACCTTATAAAACACAAAATGGCTACAACTCAGTCAGCTTTACAGATTTTGAGCTACAGTTTGGTGTGGTAGTAGCTGAGCGTGATCGCCGTTATATGCTTTAATTGATCTTCAGGATTTTATCTAAAACAGGTGGATGGTTCTGATTTTTCAATACAAAAAATATATATATTTTAAAACTTTGGCATGAGACGCAGCGGGAGATAAGAATTCCTCCAAGGAATGGCAGACATTAAATCTTAATGTTTAGTTTGGGTCAGATAAATTAAGAACCACTTGAAACTTGGAGAGACCATCACACTGTCATGAATATGTGTAACGTATGCAAAAGATGATCATGCAAAAGCATTCCAGCCGGTTTCTCTCTTCTTTCTTACGCACACCCTGTTTCCTCCTCATTTTCTCATGCACAAATACAATGAAGAAGATACGTGGGAGGGTTGACGCCATGCAGTCTACAGCATGTTGACTAGTATTGTTATTAACTGTAGTGTGACTAGAGGCAACAGCAAATACCCTGCTCTCTGGCTGCTGCAGAGCTACAGGGCTCGCCTTTGTTCTGCATTGCATCATGGCACACCATAATTACAGTCTTAGCAGACAAGACACACAAGCAGCATCCACTTCCCTTCGTATAGGGAAACCGAGGTGAAACTTTTCTTTCATGTTTGTTCTCCTTTTAACAAGTCGTGTGTGTTTGTGTGCACGATTGTCACCAAATGAAGTTGTTCTTTTTGCGATGTTGCTCTTATGAAAACACCTGTCAAATTTATCAAATTGGCCAAGACATTATGACCCATCATTAATGTCAGTGTCAGTTTATTTCTATAGCACACGAAAACAACAAAAGCTGACCAAAGTGCTTTACAGTTAAGTCAAATTAAAAAGAGAAAGAGAGTAAAAAAAAGCATCTTGTGCCACTCAGGAAATATAATAGAGTTAAAAATAAACACAACATGCAACAACAATAAAAATCAGCTCTAACTTGTTCTTAGACTCTGCGTGGATCAAATGCCAAGGATCATGGATGAGTCTTGAGCAAAGATGTAAAAGTCTCAACAGCCTCTTTAAATGATCAGGTAAACTGTTCCACAGTTTTGGAGCAGCAGCCACCAAAGCCCGATCACCTCTGGACTTCAGTTTGGATCTGGGGACATCTGAGAGGAACTGGTTGATACTGCAGACCGGAGTGCTCTTACTGGAGTGTAGATGTTAAGAAGATCATATAAATAAGATGGGACCAGACCTTTTAAGACTTTAAAAACAAGCAATACAATCTTAGAACCAATCTGGAAGTGGACAGGGAGCCAGTGGAGAGAAGCCAGGACAGAGGTTATGTGTTCATATTTCTAGTTGCTGTTAAAAGACGAGCTGCTGCGTTCTGGACAGATTGCAAGAGATGTAGAGATGATTTATCTAAACCAACTTACAGAGCATTACAGTGGTCCAAATGAGAGACAAGACTTCACCTTGGCAATGAGTCTTAGTTGGAAGAAATTGGATTGCACAACAACTGCATTTATCTGTTTGTCTAACTTCAAGCACTATCAAAAAGAGGGTTAGATGATCTCTGACTCATAAAGGACTCAAGAAATCCTGTCAGTTCACATCAGTCTAAGCCCTCTCCCAGTGAATCCTGTGGGCCAGTTGGATGTCTTTGGGCATGATGGTGACTCTCTTGACATGAATGGTGCACAGGTTGGTGTCCTCCAACAGTTAAGCCTTGCTGGCCTCCTGCAGAGGCATAACAGCCAAACTCTGGACCAGGTGCTGGAAGGGCAGCTTCTGGATTAGCTGCTCAGTGGACTTCTGGTAGTGGCTGATATCCCCCAGAGCCATGGTACCGGGCCTGTAGCGTTGAGACTTCTTCACTCTGCTGGTGGCGGGGCGCTCTTCCGGGCAGCCTTGGTAGTGAGCTGCTTCCTGGGTGCTTTACCTCCAGTGGATTTGCAGATGGTCTGCTTGGTTCTCGCCATGCTTAGTTTATTGAATACTTCTCTGTAGAAACATCTTGTTTCTTTTTCATTCATTCATTCAACCTTTATTTAGTCAGGTAAATCTCATTGAGCCTCGTGGACTCATTTACAAAAGCGACCTGCTACAAACTAAAGAATGATGAACAGCAATGGTAGAATTTCCTTAAACAACAAACAACAGAAAAACATAGAGAGAAATAGAAAGTGAAATGCAAAGTATCAAAACTAGCAAAACACCACAAGGTAGATGTACAAAATCAAAAACAAGAACATATCTGCAATGGTTTTTGCCAGGATTCCAAAAGATTCTTAAAACCATTTAGAGAGGTCAGGGCCGAGAGCTTCAGATCTTTTTGTAAGATATTCCAGGAAGCAGGAGCAGAGTAGGAGAAAGCCCTTTTTCCAAGTTCAGTCCTCACTGACGGAACACTGCAGGTGATCATGTCCTGAGAGCGCACGCTGTAGCTGCACTCACACAGAGACATGTATCAGGGCAGCAGACCAAGAAGTGATTTAAAGATGAAAATGTACCAGTGGAAGAGTCTGCGTGAGGTTAATGATGTCCAGTTAACCAGTGAATACAGGGTGCAGTGGTGGGTACGATAATCACAGCCAGTTTCTAAAATAATTTATGTCTTAGGTCATTGTGAGTTAGGTCTCATCACACCAAACTTCCTGGAAAAGGTATGAAATACTTGTAATGGCACTGATGTTTCCCCAGTTTGTCAAATTCAGGGATGACAAAAGGAATTGAACTAAACAGAGAAATAGCACCCAACTTCCAATGAGAACATTTAATGTTTGCCTGAGTAAAGTGTCAATGCAGTGGTTAACTCACAGTGAATAGGTTGCAGGATTGCCTCCCGGCTTGCACCTTTTCTGTTTAGAGTTTTTATGCTCTCCCCGTACGGTCTTGTATGGTCTTCTCCAAGGTGTACCCTGCCTCTTGCACAACAACAGCTGGAAACAGGTTCAACCAGCTCCCTGTCACACAGAACTCAACAGTAAATTTTAAAAACTGACAAGAACACATTAAGTTAAAGTTCAGAGATGTAGTAGAGTGCTATATGAATGTGTCGTGCATGTAAATGAGGACACATATTGTGTTGTAAAGCGCTATGTGTATCTTGATTAGATAAAAAGGCACTACAGTATATACTGTAAGTACAGTCCATTTACCATTTAAACCAAAGTCTCAAGATTTATTTTACAAAGTACTCAAGTGCCAATAAAAAGAGGTGAATAATCAGTTGTGTATTTGAGCTTTCCAAAACCTGAGTGACATATATTAAATGTTTAGAAGTAGGTATGTTAGGTGTAAAAATACTCAAAGCTTCTTTTTTGAAATTTATTATTGTACTTTTTATTTTATACTGATTATTATTTGTACAGAAATAGCAGAATGCTGTATGAATGAGTAAATGACGGCACATATTGTGTTGTAAAGAGCTTTGAATGTCTTGATAAGATAGAAAGGCACTATACAGTATACTAGTAAATGGTAAATAGACTGCACTTATACACTGCAGCTCCTTTCTGTCTAGTCAGTATACTCACAGCACTTTACAACACAAGCTGTGCCTCATTTACCTTCACACAGCATTCTGCTAGATCTCTATAAAGCTAATCTGAATCTGTAGAGACTGGATTAGACTGCTTTAGATCACATTCGTACACTTATGGGACAAATATCAGAGGCAGTGATGGTGGAGTTGAACCCCCAACTCTCCCATTGGAGGATGACTGCTTTAACCACTCAGCCACAGCTGCCCTAAATAAAGCTTTGAGTATACTGTATATATTTTTTTACCTAACACACCTACTTCTAAACATTGAATGCATTTGTCACTCAGAAAAGTTCAAATACACAACTGATTACTGTATTCACTACTTTTTATTGGCACTTGATTAAAATAAATTTTGAGACTTTGATTTAAATTGTAAATGGACTGTACTTATTTACAAGTAAGTACAGTCCATTTACCTTTTTCTTCTTCATGAGGCTTCAGATGACAACAGTGATCCACAGAGTCCTCAGAGGGTTTACTGATTTGTGTTTGATTCAATCTCTAACCAAAAATAATTGTTTTATTTTGTCATTTGATTGAACTGAGTCACATGCACACAAAGAAGTCCCACTCCCGATCCTCACTGATCCATACCACTCGTACAACAAATTTTAAACAATCCATTTCATTGTCAGAAAAAGAGTGAACGACAAACTATTCTCAATTGGGAAATATAAAAACATATTATTTCTCTCTTTCTCACAGAAATAAAATGTACCCTCAAAAGTTATTGTGAGGAAAAATCAACCACGCATGCATTTTTGTTTGTGTTTTTATTATTCCCCATTACAGAGCAAATGAGGGGAATTAGATATACTCCCAACCCATCTGTGAATGTTATAAGTGTGATAACTTGAAAAATAAGTGTGATCCATCCATCCATCAATCCATCAATCCATCCATTCATCCATCCATCCATCAATCCATCCATCCATTCATCCATTCATCCATTCATCCATCCATCATCCATTCATCCATCAATCATCCATCCATAAGCCATCCATCCA
>JBBPBX010000414.1:41354-59712 GCA_038048925.1 Garcialebias charrua | reverse complement strand
TATATATATATTATATATATATTATATATATATATATTATATATATATATATATATATATATTATATATATATATATATATATATATATATATATATATATATATATATATATCCATCCATCCATTTTCTTCCGCTTATCCGGGGTCGGGTCGCGGGGGTAGCAGCCTAAGTAGGGAGGCCCAGACTTCCCTCTCCCCAGCCACTTGGAGCAGCTCCTCTGGGGGAATCCCAAGGCGTTCCCAGGCCAGCCGAGAAACATAGTCCCTCCAGCGTGTCCTGGGTCTTCCTCTGGGTCTCCTCCCGGTGGGACATGCCCGGAACACCTCACCAGGGAGGCGTCCAGGAGGCATCCTAACCAGATGCCCGAGCCACCTCAACTGGCTCCTCTCGATGTGGAGAAGCAGCGGCTCTACTCCGAGTCCCTCCCGGATGACTGAGCTTCTCACCCTATCTCTAAGGGAGAGTCCAGCCACCCTGCGGAGAAAACTCATTTCAGCCGCTTGTATCCGAGATCTTGTTCTTTCGGTCATAACCCAAAGCTCATGACCATAGATGAGGGTGGGAACGTAGATCGATCGGTAAATTGAGAGCTTTGCCTTTTGACTCAGCTCTCTCTTCACCACGACAGACCGGTACAGCGCCCGCTTCACTGCGGACGCTGCACCTATCCGCCTATCGATCTCACGCTCCAGTTTTCCCTCATTCGTGAACAAGATCCCGAGATACTTAAACTCCTCCACTTGGGTAAGGACCTCCTCCCCGACCCGGAGAGGGCACGCTACCCTTTTCCGGCTCAAGACCATGGCCTCGGATTTGGAGGAACTGATCCTCATCCCGGCCGCATCACATTCAGCTGCAAACCGCTCCAGCGAAAGCTGTAGATCACGAGCTGATGAAGCCAATAGGACCACATCATCTGCAAAAAACAGAGAAGCGATTCTAAGGCCACCAAAACGGATCCTCTCAACACCTTGGCTGCGCCTAGAAATTCTGTCCATAAAAGTTATAAACAGAATCGGTGACAAAGGGCAACCTTGGCGGAGTCCAACTCTCACCGGAAACGAGCCTGACTTACTGCCAGCGATGCGGACCAAGCTCTGACACCGGTCGTACAGGGACCTAACAGCCCATATCAAAGGGCCTGGTACCCCATACTCCCGGAGTACCCGCCACAGAACCCCCCGAGGGACGCGGTCGAATGCCTTTTCCAAGTCTACAAAGCACATGTAAACTGGTTGGGCAAACTCCCACGCACCCTCCAGGACCCTGTTGAGGGTGTAGAGCTGGTCTAGTGTTCCACGACCAGGACGAAAACCACACTGCTCCTCCTGAATCCGAGGTTCGACTATCCGACGGACCCTCCTCTCCAGGGGCCTCATGTATCAAAAACCTGCGTGGATTTCCTACTGAAAAGTGACGTACGGTGAAATCCAGAAAAGTGTCTACGCACAAAAAGATCCAGATTTATCAAACTGTGCGTACACCTGAATCCACGCACATTCCTTTTGTACATCACAATTGACGTGGAACTGAGCGCACGTGAGACACCTCCCCTGACACGCCTACATTTACATATGTTAAACAGATGCAAATTACTTCCTGCATGTGTGAAGGACATGTTTGTTTGATCCCTGCGCGATCAGAAATCATTTCTAGATTCGGGAAAATAATGAATTCAATATAATATGAGTGAGGACAAACATCCTAAGTAAGAATAGTAATAAAATGTGTTCATCATGCAAAGAACGAGTGATTGTCGGTATTTGTGTGCGCGCGCACCCTGCTGTGGTGCGCGAACCGGCTCATTCATTCATTCTGTGTGGAAATATTAACTTTGCGCACGAGTTTATTACCATTATTACTGTAAACACAGAGGAACTTACTTGGATGTTTGCTAGAACATAGATCTTTGTTTATGTAGATGATGTGAAGAAACGAGTCTGTGCGTCTTGGTGGAGACTTTTCATGACATGATGTTGGAGTCTCCAGACGCAGCGCGCGCCCCGCAGCCCTGTGCGCAGTCTGTCTGTGAAGCTTTTGCTCTCCTACAAGTTATATAAGGTGTACTTTCACGTGTCATTTTGGAGAAATCTACAATAAACGCAGATAATGAAACACCTCCAGCTGCCGTGTCGACACCGGTGAGGGTGCGCGCGCGCTCCAAGCGCGACCACTCAGCCTTTGGAATCGATGAGACCATTGGACATGATCCGGCTTTGTGTGGACTGGACTGCACAGTCCCGATCGACCTGCAGCTCCCTCTGTGGAACAGTTTGACCGCTGCTTCTGTATGCACGCGTGATGCACGGCTCCCCAGAGCGCAGCAATAGTGCCAAACTGGAAAATTATTATTTCTGAAAACGGCTGATAAGCCATATCCTAGATCGGAAAACTATATCTGTTTCTAAATAAATGCTCTGCGTGTTACACTATTTATTATAACCTCCAGTAAGGCTGAATGAATCCGTTCCTGTTAAATTTATTTTTGGCACAACGTTGCGCGTCCTTTATTCCACTGCGTCATGTGGATGTAATACTTGTTAATCGTGTGTTTGGAGGGAATATTAATCATTTTCACATCTTGAACTGTTAATAATAATAATAATAATAATAATAATAATAATAATAATAATGAATTCAATTTATAACGCACTTTTCATTAATGGAAATCTCAAAGTGCTACAAGGTGCAACATATTTGAATGTCAATAAGACAAATAATAAAACAATTAAAATCAACAACAGTATCAACTCAGATCAAAAGTAGAATCATGAGGAGGAAGAGTATGCTCGGTTGAAAAGAAAGGTCTTCAAGCCGCTCTTAAAGTCAACCACAGACTGTGGGGCTTCAGTTTCTCTGAAACACCTGTAAGTGTCGCCAAAGGAACAAGAACCACAGAAACGTGCGTACGCCTGCTCGGGAGCTTGCGTGGATATGTACCTGGATGCGCATATATTCACGTTCAGTTCAGTTTTGATACATACGGGCTTTTGCGTGGAAAGTGACGTGCGCAATGTTTTTGTGCGCACGCATGGTTGATACATGAGGCCCCAGAACCCCTGAATAGACCTTACCAGGGAGGCTTAAGAGTGTGATCCCCCTATAGTTGGAACACACCCTACGGTCCCCCTTTTTGAATAGGGGAACCACCACCCCAGTCTGCCAATCCAAGGGAACTGCCCCCGATGTCCACGCGATATTGCAGAGTCGCGTAAGCCAACACAACCCCACAACATCCAGAGCCCTAAGATGTGATGCTTTGGAGGTAACAAAACTCCCTGTATATACATATACAGGGAGTCCTCGAGTTACGTTGCCCTCGACTTACGACAACCCAGACGTACGAACGTGCTCCGAACGCTTGTACATGCTGTGTTTATAGATGAATGTGGGATGTAATGTTTGTTTATGTTTATGTTTATTAAATTTGTTCATTTTTTTACAAAAGAAACAATACAAGACAATCTCATAAATGATAGTGTACAAAATATAAAAAAATGAAAGGTAGCAGAAAGAAGAATAAATCTTATTATATCTGCCCCTTACTTCCAACAATCAGATTAAACAACAATAATCAACCATGTAAACAATAATAATCTTCAACCAACTTTTTCCAACAATCAGATTAAACAATAATAATCTTCAACCAACAGTACAAAATGACTAACTCTTTCTAATTTTCTAACTAATACAATACACATTACGCTATTTCATATATATTTTTTAACACATTCGTTTTGATCATTTTCTTAAATGTAAACATTGACTTGGCATTTTTAACTACATTCTCCAAGCCATTCCATAATCTAATTCCCTGGATTGAGGTAGAACGTCCCTTCAAACTAGTTCTGAATTGTGGTTTTACAAACATCTCTGTCCCCTTAAGATTATAACAACTTTGTCTTTTAACAAAATGCATTTGGATATTTAAAGGTAATGCATTATTTTGAGCCCTATACATAACTGATAAAATATTATAGTCTACCAAATCATGGAACTTCAATAACTTTAGTTGATAAAATAATGTACTTGATGGATGACGGTAATGTTTTCTAGTGATAATTCTTACAGCTCTTTTCTGTAATACAAAAATAGGCTTTGTGATTGTTTTACACGCTTTCCCCCAAACATCAATACAATAGATTAAGTGTGGAACAATGATTGTGTTATACAACAAATACAGAGCTTTATCATTCAATAGGTCTCTGACTTTGTATAGTACTGCAATCGATTTAGCTATTTTTATTCTTACAGAATTTATGTGTTGTTTCCATGTCAGTTTGTCATCAATGATAACACCCAAAAACTGTGGTTAATGTGTTAGCTAACCATTTGTAAATAAAGTTCTGTGCATGTTTATGGACCAGTATGTATGCTTGTTCAGTCTCATGTCGATTCTCATGTCGATAAACGGGTGTGCGGCACAGCGTGCGAACGTCACATGTTCTGAGTTCCGACTTACATACAAAAATTCGGACTTACGAACGCACGTGTTCTGAGTTCCGACTTACGTCAAAATTGGTTTACGAACAGTGCGTAGGAACGGAACTCGTACATAACTCGAGGATTCCCTGTACAGTACTATAGACTACTGTGTAATATACAGGTGACCCCCGATTTACGAACGAGTTAGGGAGATAAGAACGGTTCGCAGCTCGATTCTGCCGTAGCTAGGGGGTGAAAATTATTTAAAAAATATATATATCATGCTAACGGAGCACGCGCACACATTTAAGCATGTACAGTAGTGTACTGTAATGTTAAACATTGCTATTCACATTTACAGAATAAATAAAAATATATTTTCTTACTTTGAGATGGTCAAAGCCGACATCTTAGGTTGCCATGCGTTGATTGTTGTCGGGCCGAGCAGCGCGGGGGCCGGCGAGCCACCGCAGCTGCTCCAGACCTGTGTTAGCTAGCTGGCTAGCTTCTGCTAGCCAAGCCATGAGCTGGTGTTGGAGCGGCGGCGCGATCAATCTGCAGCTTCTGCTCCAGCCTGAGACGTCCACAGAGCTCACAGAGCGATTCCAGCTAGTAATTAATCCATATGATGCGATCGTGGTCACCAGTGTTCAAAGGCCGGCTCCCGTGTTAGCTCCCGTGTTAGCTTCTGGAGCTAGCCAGGCCGGAGGTGTAGCCAGGCCGGCCGGAGGTGTTCGCGCGGCGGCCTGGCACGATCGGCGATAAATCCGCTGCTGCCTGAGACATCCACAAAGTTCACAGAGACGTTTCCAGCTCGTAATTAATCCATATGAAGCCATCCTGGTCACCAGTCTTCGGCCGGCTCCCGGCAGCTAACCTAAAATGGCGTCCGGTGTTCTACATTAATTTGTGACCGGAGACCCCAGTGACTGAACCTAAAATGGCGTCCGGTGTTCTACATTAATTTGTGACCGTGTAAACTGAAGACCTACTTCCTGCTGCCCAAGATTGCTCAAAAATGATCAGAAATGATCTTTTTTATCATAATTATTATTTATAAAGCCTTTAAAACAACCACAGCTGCAACAAAGTGATGTACACATGAAATTAAGATTTTTTTTAATACAGTAATTTCATATTTTTATTAAATATGATACGTTCGTAGGTCCCGTTGTTCGTAGGTCGATGGAGTCGTAACTAGGGGGTTTGCTGTATATATATATATATATATATATATATATATATATATATATATATATATATATATATATATATATATATATATATATATATATATATATATATACAGGTAACCCCCGACCTACGACCCCATCGACCTGCGAACCACGGGACCTACGAACATATCATATTTAATAAAAATATGAATTTAAAAAAAAAAAAAAAAAAAATTTTTTTTTTTTTTTTTTTTTTTGTGTTTAAATGTTCTTAATTTCATGTGTACATCACTTTGTTGCAGCTCTGGTTGTTTTAAAGGCTTTATAAATAATAATTATGATAAAAAAGATCATTTCTGATCATTTTTGAGCAATTTTTGAGCAATTTTGGGCAACAGGAAGTAGGTCTTCAGTTTACACGGTCACAAATTAATGTAGAACACCGGACGCTATTTTAGGTTCAGTCACTGGGGTCTCCGGTCACAAATTAATGTAGAACACCGGACGCCATCTTAGGTTAGCTGCCGAGAGCCGGACGAAGACTGGTGACCAGGATGGCTTCATATGGATTAATTACTAGCTGGAAACGTCTCTGTGAACTTTGTGGATGTCTCAAGCAGCAGCGGATTTATCGCCGATCGTGCCAGGCCGCCGTGCGAACACCTCCGGCCGGCCTGGCTACACCTCCGGCCTGGCTAGCTCCAGAGCTAACACTGGAGCTAACACGGGAGCCGGCCTTTTGAACACTGGTGACCAGGATCGCATCATGTGGATTAATTACTAGCTGGAATAGCTCTGTGGACGTCTCAGGCTGGAGCAGCGGCTGGAGCAGCAGCTGCAGATTGATCGCGCCGCCGCTCCAACACTAGCTCATGGCTTGGCTAGCAGAAGCTAGCCAGCTAGCTAACACAGGTCTGGAGCAGCTGCGGTGGCTTGCCGGCCCCCGCGCTGCTTGGCCCGAAAACAATCAACGCATGGCAACCTATGTCGGCTTTGACCATCTCAAAGTAAGAAAATATATTTTTATTTATTCTGTAAATGTGAATAGCAATGTTTAACATTACAGTACACTACTTTACATGCTTAAATGTGTGCGCGCGCTCCGTTAGCATGATAAATAAAGGTTGAATGAATGAATGAATGAATAATTTTTTTTTTTTTAATATAATTTTCACCCCCTACCTACGAACGGATCGAGCTGCGAACGGTTCTTAGGTCCCAAACTCGTTCGTAGTTCGGGGGTTCCCTGTATACAGTATATATATATAGCTGTTGTGTGGTATACATGTTTTTTCATATGTAATATAATAATGTATTTTTATCATTTGTTAAGGAGTTGAGATGTGTGACTCATTGACAAATAATTTTCTGATGTTTTATAATGTTCTATTAGGACAACTAAGCACCAGATAAACCTTTTACTCTGAACATTGATTTATTAAAGTTGAACAACACCAGTGTAGCGCATAATAAAATAAAGTAAACACTTTTAGTCCTTAATCAACAACCCCCTCCCTCTCAAAAATGCCTAGACATTCTTTGTGTAACCAGAAAATGCCTTCTAACTTAAAGGAACAGTAACAGTACAACAGCACTAATAAACACCTAACAATAATTTTAGATAATTATAGATTAATTATCTAAATAATTCATAATTACAGTATACACATAAAACAAATTTTTTAACAAGTGCTTGTTTTAACAGTGTTATGTGAGATTTACAGTGCTACAAAAGCATAAAGCAAAAACATCCCAATGTGATACCTGGAACAACATAACATAAATTGATATAAACAGATGGCTATGAGCAAAACCTAAAAGTGTATCTTGATGATCACCAATTCTTCCCTTCATCAAAACATAACACCTAAAAGATTTTCCACAGAGGCCTAAAGTAGTTGTTGTCTTCAGAGTGTTGGCATGCCATGCCAGTTGTTGCGTGAGCTGCTGTTCTTCCTTTGCCCAGCCAAGTCTTCACATAAGGCTTTGGGTCCCATTGCATGCATGGTGGTCCAACTGAGCTGACAAAGAGGTTTGCAGATTCTTGGTAGTCAGTTTGATCCTGTCCTCAGTGATAATATTATTCATGGTACTGAACCCACGCTCACAGTCTGCATTACTTGCTGACAATGTATCCACTGCTACAAGCAATTTCTTCATCTTGTTAGGAATGCTTCGTCCTCCACTTGCCTTGTACTCAATGAATCCAAGGTGGGCCTCATGTTCATTCAGGTGTAGGAGACGGTACAAAGACTTTACCTCATCTTCTCCATATCGTGGATTGTCATTGTCCCACTTGTCAGGGTTAAGGACTGCCATTTGATTTAAGTCTACTGTAAGTTTCTCTTCTGTTGGCTGTGACACTGGCCTGCACTCTGCTAGCTGCAGTTGTAAACAGTCTGTCTTTCAAACTTTCTGCCACTGCTTGAACAAACTGTGCAGAGTCAATGATGGGAGACCTGCCATCTCTTAACTGTACTCCTTTGAATTTCATCCCTTCCTTTGCCTGGCTTGCTTCAACTACATATTGTCCTGGGTATGAACTGAGACTTTCAATGCATTTGACATACATTGTCATGATCTCATGGGCCTTTGGGAGTGTGGTCTTCCTGTTCTGAAGAAACTCAGGACATCTGTCATCAGAGCAATACTTTTTAGGAAATTTAGACAGCAGACCTTGGAATTTAGCTCTCTCTCTCTGCTATCCCTTGTCTTATCTGCTGATGCCTCATGGAAATGTTGTGCCAATGCTGGATAAGAATGCCATACTGCACTGACTGTCCTGTATGAAGAAGCAACCCAGCGGCCACTGAAAACTCTTCCTATTCTTCTGAGTGTCATGTGCAAATTGTGCACACATTCACTTAGTTCCCGCATATTTTTTGGTGACTGGCTGTACAATGGAGGCGCCAGTTGAGGTGGCTCGGGCATCTGGTTAGGATACCTCCTGGACGCCTCCCTGGTGAGGTGTTCCGGGCATGTCCCACTGGGAGGAGACCCAGAGGAAGACCCAGGACACGCTGGAGGGACTATGTTTCTCGGCTGGCCTGGGAACGCCTTGGGATTCCCCCAGAGGAGCTGCTCCAAGTGGCTGGGGAGAGGGAAGTCTGGGCCTCCCTACTTAGGCTGCTACCCCCGCGACCCGACCCCGGATAAGCGGAAGACAATGGATGGATGGATGGATGGCTGTACAATGGCCCTCATTCACGAACCGTTCGTACGCACAGATTTGTTCTTAAACTGTGCGTACGAGCGATTTAGGATCATTTGTGGCATTCAACAATGTTTTCGTATCCTAGGATTTTTTTCAGATACGAACAAAATTTACGAGTGGTCCGGACCTGTCGTAAATTTACGAGCAGTCGGTCCGCTGTTATCCAGATGGATTTCCTTCACTAATAACTTCATATTTCGTTATTTAGAAAATATTTTGGGTTTAAAAAAATCACGCACCATAATTATTCTTGACAATAGGTTATTCTGTTTGAATTAGAATTATAATTTTAAGTTTAATTTGTCTGGTGTGTCGCGCAGGCTTCAGTGAGTCGTGCGCTCCCCTTGGTCATCAAAGCCGCTCCTCATATTAACACCCAGGTACATAAAATTCCCATACACCGCCGCAGAACAAGTACGAATTAAGACTGATTTTCATGCTATTGCTGCCATCGGAGCAATAGACTACACACATACGGATCAAAGCACCTTCACCTGACGCATTCCCATTCCTCAATCGGAAGCAATACCACTCCATAAATGTCCAAATTATATCTGATTCTAAATATAACCTGCAGAATGTGGTTGCGCGCTGACCAGGAGGAGCGTGCATGACTCATTTGTGCTGCAAAACATGTTGGCATGCGTCTGCGCAGCGTGGCATTTATTGTCCATCCATAACGCAGACTATTCCTCCTGTCCGTGCTGCGGCGAGACGTTTGTTTGAAGCCATTTTCAGATCAAACCATTTATTCTTGATTTCTGATACTGTACGACCCACGGGAGACAAAACATATGCACTACAATATTAATATGAAGTTAACTGTAGTTTCGAGACATTTTAAAATGCTTCTGTTCAAAAACACATCCGACACTTGCGGGGGGGTGGGGGGTAGCGGTGCGCTCTTCTGAATAAGTGAAACTATAATGTAACACAGTACACTAAAATTAAAGATATTTGACCATCCGACACTTGCGGGGGGGGGGGGGGGTAGCCACAGCGCGACTGAGAGCAGATCTCCGAACGCGTGAAGTTCCTCCTTTTACTTCTTGAGTTTGAATGAATGGACACTTCCTGCTGTCAGAAGGCAGGAAACGTGGCCTTATATGGTGTTTTGAGGGGTGGGAATTATGTAAATGACCTCTCCGCGTGCACGCGCAGCTGTTTAGAACAGGTGGGATTCATTAAATTTACGCAGCCATTTACACACTATTCTTGAGGATAGAAGACTTTGTTGAATCTGACGTGGCATGTTCGTACGAACGCTTCGTACGAACAAAAGTAGGAGATATTTAGGATAAAAATACGAACATTTTCGTGAAAGAGGGCCAATGAGTACAGGCTGTCAAGGAAGGCCTGAAAGTCTTTTGTTCCCCCTGTTGCTTCTAATGCCTGGTCCACAGCAAGCTCCAGTCTGTGATTAAGGCAGTGCCACAGAACAATGTGTGGAAAATCATCCTGGAGCAACTTCCCAACACCTGACTTCACTCCCAGCATCACACTTGCCCCATCACTACAAAATCCAATAAAAACTTCCTGTAGCAATTCAGTCGTGAAGCCACTCTGGAACAAGCAGTTCATAATTTGTTCTTTGATATGAACTGCGGACAGGCTTTGTAGCTCAACCAAATTTAAGGGAAAAGAAATGGGTTCCATCTCTCCATCAATGCTGGCTTTCAAAATAACAATTAATGTTGATTTGTGCCCTACACTGTTGACTCATCAGCTAGCACTGTGATTTTACACCTATTTTCTGTGATTTTACTCAGGAGCTCCTTTTTCATCTGTGAAGACACATGGTCAATTATATCAACACAGACTGTTTTGCTGTGCAAAACACGACCCAAATCAGCAGAATTAGCCTGCTGCAGCTCAATAAGACTCTGAAAGTCAGTTTTGTAGGCTTGTTTTGTTTGGCCACATAATATGCTGTTCTGAACACCCTGGCAGTCAACTCCAATGCAGGCTCCTGACTGGTCGCGTTCATGTTCAGAAGAATGTCTTCTTTTGCTGTCTGAAGAATCTTAATTGCTTCTGTATGTGCCTAGGAGTTTCTGTGCTATGAATTTTTTTCGAAGTGATAAAAGCTGGGTAGCTCTTGAATTGCTATAAAATGGAGCTACATTTCCCTCAGTCCACTGACTGGCAATACCACGAGATGCCATGACACCTACATTTTGAACGTCATAGCATGGAGTGCATCCTAGTTTTCTATTTGTAGCATATAACCATTCATTTCTGCCTTTAAACTGGTTATATTTTTCCTGTGTCCAGATAAGAAGGATAATCAGTAGGCCTAGCATCATGACCTGTTTGTTCTGAAGCGGCTTCCACTTCATCTTGCTGACGTGGTGTCTCCTCATCCCGACTCTCAAACTGCTCAAAATCTTTATCAGCTGTTTTTTTAATTTTGTGGTGTATCTTCTCAGCTCCGGTCTCCACTTTTCTTTTGAATAAATACGTTATTTTTCTCTGCATGCTGGTCGTTTTGATTTTGTTTAAAAATGTTAACAATTTAGTTGTTTTCACAGTTTTTATGTAAAGGTTTGTAGATGGTAAGTGATTTATTGTTTGTCCTGTCCCGATACAAGCGGAGGTTTTTAATATTAGTGCACCACCTTTGCAGAATGATCCAGTCTATTTAATCGAATGCACCAATCCCCTTGTCAACCACTGTGTTTTGGAGATAAATGCACGAGGTCTCTCATGTAAATTAAATGAAATCTCTGGTCATAGCGGTGTTCTCTAGCTGTGATGTGTTGTTGAAATTGAGCGGAATTAAATGAAATACAATTTCATCTCTCTTTGCTTTTACTTAGGATATTTTGTAACAATGTTGTAGCGGAGTACTTCTAAAGGATGGCAGTTGACAAAAGCTTCGAACTCTGAGCGGTGCAGAAGCTGGAGAATTGAGACTGTAGCATAACACGAACAGTTCAGAAACAATATGAAATGAGAAAAAAGCTATTTATTAACTTATTAAGTCATGTTGTAGACTGTTCATTGTTAGAAAAACCAGTCAGTCATGTCTGATCAGCGGGTGCAATCACGGCTGCGTAAACCTGCTGATTCTTTACAACAGACAGCCACTCCCCTCTCTTGGGGGTACTGAGTACCCCCGCTAAATCTTTTAGGGGTACTCAGTACCCCCCGGTACCCCCTTACTTTCACCCCTGTATATATATATATATGTAGATATGTAGATGGGTGACTGCATATGAATGTACAGTATATGTATGTATGTATATATTTGTAGGTATAGGTACCGGTATATATATTTATAGAAATCTACTNATATATACAAAATGTAATTTAGTGTATATCCTAGATCCTCTTATTCTGTTTCATTTATACTTGCTATTTTTGATATTTTTTGGTGCAACTGGGACCTCGAGTACACAATTTTGTTCCACCTCATGTACCACATGCGAATGGCAATAAAGAACCAGGAACCTTCATCATGACACTCAAAGATCTTTACAACAATCTGTGCCTCATTTACCTCCAACACACACATTCATACAGCACTCTACTGTATCTTACAAAGATCATCTGAATCTGTTGTGACTAATCAGAGCTTTATCACATGCATACACTGATGGGACACACAGAGACAATGAGGGTTCAGTGTCTTGCCCAGGGACACTTCAGGATGCGACTGCTGGTGGAATAAAAACCCCAACTTTCCCATTGGAAGATGACTACTCTAACCACTCATCCACTGTCACGATCTTTAAGGTTTGAACCCAAATGCAGGCAGGATGATTGAAGCAGGAGTTCTTTTCTTTTAAAATAGAAATAATTAATTTTTTAAACTACAAAACAAAGGCTGGCGTGGCAGCAAAAACTTACAAATGATGATCAGGCAGGAAAACAGGACGGGTACAGATTCAAGCAGAAACAGGAACAGAGGAGGCCCGTGTTGTCTGTGATAACAGAACAGAAACAATGACCGGTCAGTTTGGAGGTGGATGGCAGGAGTTTAAATACAGACAGGGACGGCTGGTATAAGTGGGCTAGTAGGGCTAAGCCCTACCTGGTATTCACAGGTTAAACATTATATAATTATATAATTATATAATTATAAACAATTTATAAATAACAACTTAAAAATAAACAGAATTTAAAAATAATGTGTCTTATTTAGTGAAAATTACAGCAAAAACTGGTGCTAAACCATCTGGGAAGTTCTGCAGGGCTAACTTTTCACAGCCCATTTTAATTCAATGTCTCTGTGGTTCAGAATGATTGACATGCGTCTCGCCACGCCCCCTCAGTTTGCGGCTCATTGGGGCCAGAGCCATATATATAGACTGATTGGGGCTAATTCTGGTCAGCCCAGGATCAGCCCAATGCCACAGAAATAAGCCAGTTAATAGGGTGGACGTACAATAACGTGCTTCAAGCCCAAGTTTATGTGGGTGTGGTTTAGTGTAGGTAGTGGTACCATGGCAAGCAAGATTAAAATTACTACTAATTTTATTTCCTCATGCATCGGGTCGGGGAGAGATAAAAAAAAAAAAAGACACCTGACCCAGTCTGACAAATGTACGGATGGAGCGAGGAGGAAGTGTTGTCTAGCTTCAAAAACACGGTAAAAACAATTGTTTGTTGCTAAAAATTATAGCAAAGATGTGTCTGAGCTTAACCTTTCCTTAATAAATTCACGAAATGGTCAATTATCAGCTGGATTTAAAGTAGTAGTTCGCTATGTGCACGCGCACACGCGCGCGGGTGGGACGGTGTGTGGGACGGTGTTCTGCACGCGCGCGGATGGACAGAACCGTCCCACACGCGCGCGGGTGGACAGAACGTGGGACAATGTGGGACGTGTTCTGTGCAGCGGGATGGAGCTGGCTGCACAGAACAGTGGCGGAGCTAGACTTTTATTGCTGGGGGGGGGCCAAGGCTATGGTAAGGGGTCCACTTACAGTGGTAAAAATAGACTTGTCCCAACTTTTTTGGGATTTGTTGACACTATGAAATTTTGAAACAACATATTTTTTCCTTAAAATGATACATTCTCTCAGTTTAAACTTTTGATCTGTGATCTAAATATTTTTAAGTTTAGAAATCAAGTCTTTTCATTTATTTATTTATTTATTATTTATTTATTTATTTAAATTTTATTCATTTCATTAAAATCAAGTAACAACTCAAAAAAATAAAAAAACATACATTCAAAATAAAATGAAAGGCAGCAGATGAAGAATAATCTTATAATCTCTGCCCCTTTTACCCAAAGATACAACAATAAGTTACCAAAGATTAAAGTTAACTACATCATCAAATTAAAGACTACATCAACTCAAATGATGATTCATATAAATTCTTATGCTAGTTTTTCATATTCTTTCAAAAAAATCCCTTTTAACAATCTCTTAAATATATACAGAGATCTGGCTGTTTTAACATTTTCTTCCAGACCATTCCACAATCTTATTCCCTGAATTATTGTACACCGCTCCTTCAAACTGGTACGAAAACAAGGTTTCACAAACATTTCTGTCCCTTTAAGAAAATAAACAACATAAACTTTTTCTAAACAGCTTTAGTGTTTGACTTTGTCCACACTCATAAAACACAATGAAGTACAAAAAAATGAAAGTGGTACTGCTACCCCTAGCGGCCGAAAGTGGTAATAAAGTAACTTAGTAATCTAACTTAGTTACTTTCCAAATCAAGTAATCAGTAACTTAACTAAGTTACTTTTCCCAAGGACTTATCAGTAACTTAACTAAGTTACTTTTTCAATGTAACTATGCCATCACTGTTCGGAGGAGACACAGTTTGTCACCGTAGTCCTACACTGAGATGTAAAATAAATTAGAAGTTTTTGAAAAAACCTGTGAAACCTGAAAAAGTCCTGAAAAACGAGGGAAAAGGAGTGTGGAGGAGTGTGATGCAGTTATGCAAAGCTGTTTGACTGGGAAAATAATAATCTTTTACAGTTGAAACCCTTAATGCAGGGCAATGTAAGTTGGATGAAAAAGGTTCTATTTAAGCTTGGCTTTTGGTATTCTTGGTGGTTGGTTGTTTTACGCTTGTCTTTGTGCTGAAAAAGGACATAATGTCAATTTACAGTGGGTTTTCTTTATTTCACATTGATGCCTCTGTTGTTGGAATCCAACCTGCAGCATTACATGTATGTGTACATTATACGTGTGTGTGTGTGTGTATGTGTGTGTGTGTAAATTAGCCCACCCTAAAAATATCACCACCAGCCGCCACTGAATACAGAGCTAAACAGGTGCAAGGAATGAAGGCTGATTGCTGTGCTGAGGCTGAGGGGGTGTGGTGAACTGTTGACTGACAAGAGCAGCTGTGAGCAATGACAGATGGGTGATAAACAAAACACAGGAGGGATAACAAACAATGGCATGAGGGGCAGAAGGTGTGAGCGGAGCAGGTGAGTGGAATCAGGGCTGAAAACAATAGCAGAAACCATGGAGAGGTGTACAGGTGAACTAGATGAGGGCTGATTGTAGATAGAGCCGAGGAGGCATGGTGCAGGGAGACAAGAGCTGAGGAAGGGTGACAGGCATTACAGGGCTGAATGAAGAAAACAAAAGGCAGGACTGTGGACAGAAGGGAAAAAAACATAACAGAAAGGAGTGAGTGAAGGGCAAGGCCAATGGGAGGGGGGTCAGCGGGGCCGCTGACCGTGACAGCTACAACTGCCCATTATAAATTTTTGAATGCGCAAATAACCAGATCATGTTTCTGATCATGCAAAGAACTATAACTATTAAATTCATCTATTCACACACACATTTTTTTGTTTTTCATTCAGACGTGCATCATCAGCTCATCAGGACCAATGCTGCATTCAGGGTCTGCTTTACAAACACTTCATTATGTGAAAAGACCAGTTTGCAAATTGGTAGACCATCAATCAGAATAATAAACATCATGTGTAGTTTCATACTGGATAACTCTTTTATTTAAATAATTTGATTTCTTATTTAATCTCATCCTTTCTCTAAGCTTACTCTAATCTGTCAGTTTATCATTTATCCTCAGAGGAACTTTAAGTATGTCTATTTTGGGTCTTACTTACATTTATAAAGAACATGGAGCTGTTGAGCCATTGACTCATAGAAGATTAATGAGCAGAATAGATCTGGATAACTTTTCTGTCAGGTCTGTAAACTGATTCAGACTGAATCGAATCAATATGTCATAAAAATCCAACACAGACACATCAGTCAAGTTGAGTGAAGGTGGGAGAACTTCTCCACCGAGTACTGCTACAGTATTCAGAGGATGCTTTTATTGTGATGGAAATGTCTCGTGAGAGCCATTTGTGTTTGTTATTCATAACTGATGTCTTGTTAATGACCCATAGCCGTTCCTGCAGCTCCGTGCACCTCCATCAGTTCATGAAGCAACAACACAGATGGATCTAAAGCCAGGATCTCACTTGAAGACTAGCTGGAATTTCACTGAAATCTGAGTGTTGGAGCTACCAGTTAAAAAACATCCATGCTCTGTTTTCATGTGAACAGCTTGTAAAATTATTGTGGGTCATAATCTGTATGTCAGTGGACACCTCCAGCCACCTCAGTTAGATTTGTACCCACCATAGCGGCTGCTCCCATATTTATCAAACAATCTACTAGAGTACTTTTGACATTCATTCAACCTTTATTTATACAGGCTAGCCTCATTGAGCCATGGGGACTCATTTACAAGAGGGACCTGTCTCACTCACACCTAGGGTCAATTTAGAGTTACCAATCAGCCTAACATGCATGTTTTAGGACTGTGGGAGGAAACCGGAGCACCCGGAGAAAACCCACGCATGCACGGAGAGAACATGCAAACTCCACCCATGACATAAAGATAGGCAGATGTTCACTATTAGAACTACTGACCAACCAAACAAATGAACAATCGTACGAACAAACAAACTTTCAAATGAGAAAACGAACAAGCGAATGGATGAATGTGCTAGTTGTTCCAGCCTGTGTCGTGCGAGGGGTATGCCCAATCCAGTCAGTGCAGTGAGAACTATAGCCCAACCGATATGAACATTTTGACTATTGTCTGTACCAGTATTGGAAAGGGAAGGCTAATACCAATAACCAATGTAATGGCTAGACATTTTTGAGCTTTGTCCACCCCCAACAATCTCAGTAAACATTTTAAACCTGTTTTAACACTTGAAGTCTTGAAACAGACTTTCTAATGTGTGTTCACATTTTCTATCCACTATTCACCATAACGCTATTAAGTGTGTTATAAAAATATAAATTAAACAAAGAAACACCCTTCCCTCTTCATTGTTTAATCAGTCATGTGTGGTGAAGGCCTAATTCAGGACTGCACAGACTCTTTTAGCATGCAAGCTCCTTTAAAAATGACCAAGTCAACAGTGGCGGCCCGTGAAATGTCCACCGGGGGGGCTATTTCTCCAAAATGAAAAATGTTCCCCAAGTTCAAACAGTTTTTTTTTTAAATCAAATGCAGATTAATACAAGGTCAACAGAACAATTAAATGCTCAGAATGAGAAGAGCCAATTTGATTCACTAAAACAACAAAGAACAAACAAAAATATATATAAATAAATAAATTATATATAAATTATAGAAAGGAAAATAAGTGAGATTAAAAACATTTCTGCATTTCTACTTGCAAGAGGCTTTGTTTTCATTCTCCAGATTAATACAGTGTTAAGAAATAGTAAAACACCACAAGGGACATTTAGTATATAAAATTATTAATGTTTGATCATTTTTTTATGAGCAAATTAAAATAAATGTAGCCATCAAAGTCCAATACTGTACAATAACCTGCGCTGGCAACCTAACTCCACAAACAAACAAAGAAAAAAACAAACTCACAAGTTGCCACTTTTAGAATAAACGGTCAGCTGAAGGCTTTTTTCACAAACAGAGCCACCTAAAAGTGGAGAGGATATCAGTCAGGAATGGTAATATAATAATACTGTATAAGTATTAGATAAAGGCTAGAATTAGCATGTTAGCTCCAAAAAAAACTCACCAGTTGCCACTTTTAGAATAAACAGTTAGCTGAATGCTTTTTTCACAAACAGCCATCTAAAATTTGAGAGGCATATCAGTCAGAAATGCAAATAGACATTAGATAAAGGGCTTTCGATGATTCAAAACTGACCTGAGCAAGCCTGCTTGAGCCACTGACCGCACGCTAATTTTACAGACAAAAAAAATAATAATTAAAAAAATAATAATAATAAACGTCCGGAAACACGCGATCGGTAGGTAGAGCTCACGTTGGACTGTTCAGGGCAGTGAAAACTGTGCCCAGCATCTTCCCATTGTTTTGTAACGTCGTGGTATAACTGCGCACTGTAACAGTCATTATATTGGTTGGGTCCCAGAGATGAGTAGGTATCACCACAAGGGGGCGCCTACTCCCTTTGTTTTCCGTTGTTGTACACTTGTACAAAAAGTAGAATTATTATTCCACGTAGTTAAGGATACAGTATACAAGTGACGATGAGGGGCAGAGCGGTAAACTAATATTATTTGCTCATGTATGACAATATAATGTTTAGT
>JBBPBX010000414.1:23385-34460 GCA_038048925.1 Garcialebias charrua | reverse complement strand
ATAATTGTTGTCATCGTCATCATTGTTAATGCTACAGATAATTCATGAAGCTGGATTTGTTATTCTGATGGAGTCAGTTCAGCAGCACATCTCTGCATGCTATGGTGAAGTAAAAACAAATACATCAGAGTGGATCAGCAGCTGGATCAGCAGCACCACAACAAGATTCTGGCTGCCAAATAAGTCAGGAAATCAGATACTGAACTTCTTGTTAGTGTTGTGTTTCTGGAAAGCAACATGGTATGATGAGGAAAAGTACATGTAAATATTGTTATTCTTTATTTATTTTTCTTTTGACCACAGACATGCAGACATGTTTCTGTTTTTAGCACTTTACCTCATTTCAAGAAAGTTCATGCACAATAATTTAAGTACCAAATCCAATAATTCTCAGTCGGGCCAACTGGACAGTTTATTTTTTATAGAAACATTTCACCCTTCATCCGGAGGGCATCATCAGTCAGAGGAGTTCCAACAAACGGTTTTTCCACCAAGCAGCCCAGTTTGCTGGAGCCAAGATGGTTTTTGGGGTCCGTCCTGTCCCTCGTCAACTCCTCCCAGGCAGACAGCCACAGCAGCCAAAGTGGTTCAAGGCAAGAAAGTTCATCCTCAATAATCCAAGTACCAAATCCAATAATTCTCAGTTGGGTCATCTGGACAGTTTACCTCATTTCATAATGTAGCTTGATATTTTGTTTTATATCACTATACTTTTATTTACTTTTTTATTTTATATGCATTTCATGGCTGTTTCTTGTTGTGTGTACCTTACCTGTGGTTTGTTTAAATCAGATCTCTCTTGTAAATGAGTCCTTGCGACTCAATGAGACTAACCTGTATAAGTAAAACTTTAATTAAAAAAAAAGATTTCTGATGCATTCAGTTGCAACCTGTAAATTAGAAAATGGGCACTGAAATTGTAGTTGCTCCAAAAATGCAGGCTAAATGTCCCATTCACATTGACCATTTTCAACATTACAGCTGTATACTGTTTTCATTACAGGAAGAGAGCAACCTGCATCATGAAAGACCTACTCACCCAGCACACACACTCTTTGCCCCACTCCCCTCAGGACGGAGGTTGAGGAGCATCAAGTGTAGAACTACTAGACTGAGGAACAGCTTCTACCCTGAGGCTGTTAGACTCATGAATAAATAAATAATCAGAATAATCACTGCAAAATATCACATCATGCTGATGCTGATCTGTTTCTTGTTGCTGTGTTCATTCGTGACCATCTGCTCATACAGACTCATGTTCGTGCTGCTGTTTGTAATTATGTTTTTCTATTACATTAGTGCTTAGTGTATTTTTAGTTGATGTTTTTCTTAGTTCATATCTTAGATCTTATTACTGTTTTTCTATTACTTTTTATTGTTGAATGTAACTGGGACCCTGTGTACATAATCTCGTTTCATCACATGTGCCACATGCAGTGAAAATGACAATAAAGATTCTCTGACTCTGACTCTGAATGTGTACAGATGCAGTAAGTTCCCTTTCAGTCTTGTCTCTCGGTGCAACATACTTGCTATGGGAATTGCGCCCCCGCGCGATGACCTGAAGGAATATACTCACTCCTTTACGGCAGGGGCGTCAACGCCGTGCCAGAGGCCCCGCCCTCTGTGTACTTAACACTAGAATGACTGAATTTTCAAGATCCTGAGGACAAACCCCCTCCTTCTCCTCAACCATTAGTGGGCCATTAACTGCCTTTTGTTATAAATATGCGTGCACACAACTCAGACACCCCCACCACACCAGACTGCATTCCAATGTTTCCACCAGGTAAGTAAGACTCTGCTTGCACTTCCCCCCTTAGTCAGAAGAGAGGCCCTGACCTGAATTCACACATAACAGACCCTGAAGTTATCTCACAGTTGAACATTTTGGGACATCCACTGAACGGAAAGCTTTGTCTGCTCCAGAACAATTTTATGCATAAAATTGTCTTATTCTGCTGTGCTGATTATCCTGTAACCCTGATGTTCTGTCAAATAAATTATTTTGCTTACAAGTACTGTCTCTCTCCTTGTCCTTGGCACATGTATATACGGTGCGTGCCGGCACATGCAGGTGGCCCATTGCTGTGTTCTACAACATGCTTGACCTATTGTTGTCCGTCACCTGACGGACCGACACAGGTCACATGACATGAAGTCAACTGACGGACCGACATAGGTCACACGACATGAGGTCAACTGACGGACCGACACAGGTCACATGACCTGAGGTCAACTGACGGACCGACACAGGTCACATGACCTGAGGTCAACTGACGGACCGACATAGGTCACACGACATGAAGTCAACTGACGGACCGACATAGGTCACACGACATGAAGTCAACTGATGGACCGACACAGGTCACACGACATGAGGTCAACTGACGGACCGACACAGGTCACATGACATGAGGTCAACTGACGGACCGACACAGGTCACATGACCTGAGGTCAAGTGACGGACCAACACAGGTCACATGACCTGAGGTCAAGTGACGGACCAACACAGGTCACACGACATGAAGTCAACTGACGGACCGACACAGGTCACATGACATGAGGTCAACTGACGGACCGACACAGGTCACATGACCTGAGGTCAACTGATGGACCGACATAGGTCACATGACCTGAGGTCAACTGACGGACCGACACAGGTCACACGGCATGAGGTCAACTGACGTACCAACACAGGTCACATGACCTGAGGTCAACTGACACAACGACACAGGTCACATGACATGAAGTCAACTGACGGACCGACACAGGTCACATGACCTAAGGTCAACTGACGGACCGACACAGGTCACACGACATGAGGTCAACTGACAAAACAACACAGGTCACACAACATGAGGTAAACTGACGGACCGACACAGGTCACATGACATGAAGTCAACTGACGGACCGACATAGGTCACATGACCTGAGGTCAACTGACAAAATGACACAGGTCACACAACATGAGGTCAATTGACGTACCAACATAGGTCACATGGCATGAGGTCAACTGACGGACCGACACAGGTCACATGACCTGAGGTCAAGTGACGGACCAACATAGGTCACATGACCTGAGGTCAACTGACAAAACGACACAGGTCACATGACATGAAGTCAACTGACGGACCGACACAGGTCACATGACCTGAGGTCAACTGATGGACCGACACAGGTCACATGACCTGAGGTCAACTGACGGACCGACATAGGTCACACGACATTAAGTCAACTGATGGACTGACATAGGTCACACGACATGAGGTCAACTGACGGACTGACACAGGTCACATGACATGAGGTCAACTGACGGACCAACACAGGTCACATGATCTGAGGTCAAGTGACGGACCAACACAGTTCACATGACCGGAGGTCAACTGACAAAATGACACAGGTCACACGACATGAAGTCAACTGACGGACCGACACTGGCCACACGACATGAGGTCAAGTGACGGACCAACACAGGTCACATGACCTGAGGTCAACTGACGGACCGACACAGGTCACATGACATGAGTCAACTGATGGACTGACACTGGTCACACGACATGAGGTCAACTGATGGACCGACACAGGTCACATGACCTGAGGTCAACTGACGGGCCAACACAGGTCACATAACCTGAGGTCAACTGACACAATGACAAAGGTCACATGACATGAAGTCAACTGACGGACCAACACAGGTCACATGACCTAAGGTTAACTGACAAAACGACACATGTCACACAACATGAGGTCAATTTACGT
Organism: Garcialebias charrua; assembly: GCA_038048925.1. Classification (NCBI taxonomy): domain Eukaryota; kingdom Metazoa; phylum Chordata; class Actinopteri; order Cyprinodontiformes; family Rivulidae; genus Garcialebias; species Garcialebias charrua. The sequence continues at coordinate 30,698 of JBBPBX010000414.1, read as the reverse complement.
ACCGACATAGTTCACATGGCATGAGGTCAAATGACGGACCGACACAAGTCACATGAGCTAAGGTCAAGTGACGGACCAACACAGGTCACATGACCTGAGGTCAACTGACAAAACGACACAGGTCACATAACATGAGGTCAATTGACGTACCGACATAGGTCACATGACATGAGGTCAACTGACGGACCGACACAGGTCACATGACCTGAGGTCAAGTGATGGACAAACATAGGTCACATGACCTGAGTTCAACTGACAAAATGACATAGGTCACACGACATGAAGTCAACTGATGGACCGACACAGGTCACATGACCTTAGGTCAACTGATGGACCGACATAGGTCACATGACCTATGATCAACTGACGGTCTGCCACAGGTCACACGGCATGAGGTCAACTGACGTACCAACATAGGTCACATGACCTGCGGTCAACTGACACAACGACACAGGTCACATGACATAAAGTCAACTGATGGACCGACACAGGTCACACGGCATGAGGTCAACTGACGTACCAAAACAGGTCACATGACCTGAGGTCAACGGACAAAACCACACAGGTCACATGACATGAAGTCAACTGATGGACCGACACTGGTCACACGACATGAGGTCAACTGACGGAACGACACAGGTCACATGACCTGAGGTCAACTGACGGGCCGACATAGGTCACATGACCTGAGGTCATGTGATGGACCAACACAGGTCACATAACCTGAGGTCAACTGACACAACGACATAGGTCACATGACATGAAGTCAACTGACGGACCAACATAGGTCACATGACCTGAGGTTAACTGACAAAACGACACAGGTCACACAACATGAGGTCAATTGACGTACCGACATAGGTCACATGGCATGAGGTCAACTGACGGACCGACACAAGTCACATGAGCTGAGGTCAAGTGACGGACCGACACAGGTCACACGACATGAGGTCAACTGACAAAACAACACAGGTCACACAACATGAGGTAAACTGACAGACCGACACAGGTCACATGACATGAAGTCAACTGACGGACCGACATAGGTCACATGACCTGAGGTCAACTGAAAAAATGACACAGGTCACACAACATGAGGTCAATTGACGTACCAACATAGGTCACATGGCATGAGGTCAACTGACGGACCGACACAGGTCACATGACCTGAGGTCAAGTGACGGACCAACATAGGTCACATGACCTGAGGTCAACTGACAAAACGACACAGGTCACACGACATGAAGTCAACTGACGGACCGACACAGGTCACATGACCTGAGGTCAACTGATGGACCGACACAGGTCACATGACCTGAGGTCAACTGACGGACCGACATAGGTCACACGACACTAAGTCAACTGATGGACTGACATAGGTCACACGACATGAGGTCAACTGACGGACCGACACAGGTCACATGACATGAGGTCGATTGACGGACCAACACAGGTCACATGATCTGAGGTCAAGTGACGGACCAACATAGTTCACATGACCGGAGGTCAACTGACAAAATGACACAGGTCACACGACATGAAGTCAATTGACGGACCGACACTGGCCACACGACATGAGGTCAAGTGACGGACCAACACAGGTCACATGACCTGAGGTCAACTGACGGACCGACACAGGTCACATGACATGAGTCAACTGATGGACTGACACTGGTCACACGACATGAGGTCAACTGATGGACCGACACAGGTCACATGACCTGAGGTCAACTGACGGGCCAACACAGGTCACATGACCTGAGGTCAACTGACACAATGACATAGGTCACATGACATGAAGTCAACTGACGGACCAACACAGGTCACATGACCTGAGGTTAACTGACAAAACGACACATGTCACACAACATGAGGTCAATTGACGTACCGACATAGTTCACATGGCATGAGGTCAAATGACGGACCGACACAAGTCACATGAGCTAAGGTCAAGTGACGGACCAACACAGGTCACATGACCTGAGGTCAACTGACAAAACGACACAGGTCACATAACATGAGGTCAATTGACGTACCGACATAGGTCACATGACATGAGGTCAACTGACGGACCGACACAGGTCACATGACCTGAGGTCAAGTGATGGACAAACATAGGTCACATGACCTGAGGTTCAACTGACAAAATGACATAGGTCACACGACATGAAGTCAACTGATGGACCGACACAGGTCACATGACCTTAGGTCAACTGATGGACCGACATAGGTCACATGACCTATGATCAACTGACGGTCTGCCACAGGTCACACGGCATGAGGTCAACTGATGTACCAACACAGGTCACATGACCTACGGTCAACTGACACAACGACACAGGTCACATGACATAAAGTCAACTGATGGACCGACACAGGTCACACGGCATGAGGTCAACTGACGTACCAAAACAGGTCACATGACCTGAGGTCAACAGACACAACGACACAGGTCACATGACATGAAGTCAACTGATGGACCGACACTGGTCACACGACATGAGGTCAACTGACGGAACGACACAGGTCACATGACCTGAGGTCAACTGACGGGCCGACATAGGTCACATGACCTGAGGTCATGTGATGGACCAACACAGGTCACATAACCTGAGGTCAACTGACACAACGACATAGGTCACATGACATGAAGTCAACTGACGGACCAACATAGGTCACATGACCTGAGGTTAACTGACAAAACGACACAGGTCACACAACATGAGGTCAATTGACGTACCGACATAGGTCACATGGCATGAGGTCAACTGACGGACCGACACAAGTCACATGACCTGAGGTCAACTGACGGACCGACATAGGTCACATGGCCTGAGGTCAACTGACAAAACGACATAGGTCACACGACATGAAGTGGACTGACACAGGTCACATGACCTGAGGTCAACTGACAAAACGACACAGGTCACACAACATGAGGTCAATTGACGTACCGACACAGGTCACATGACCTGAGGTCAACTGACGGACCGACACAGGTCACATGACCTGAGGTCAACTGATGGACCGACATAGGTCACATGACCTGAGGTCAACTGACGGACCGACACAGGTCACACGGCATGAGGTCAACTGACGTACCAACACAGGTCACATGACCTGAGGTCAACTGACACAACGACACAGGTCACATGACATGAAGTCAACTGATGGACCGACACAGGTCACACGGCATGAGGTCAACTGACGTACCAACACAGGTCACATGACCTGAGGTCAACTGACACAATGACACAGGTCACATGACATGAAGTCAACTGACGGACCGACACAGGTCACATGACCTGAGGTCAACTGACGGACCGACACAGGTCACACGACATGAGGTCAACTGACGGACCGACACAGGTCACATGACCTGAGGTCAACTGACGGACCAACACAGGTCACATGACCTGAGGTCAACTGACACAACGACACAGGTCACATGACATGAAGTCAACTGACGGACCGACACAGGTCACATGACCTGAGGTCAACTGACGGACCGACACAGGTCACATGACCTGAGGTCAAGTGACGGACCAACACAGGTCACATGACCTGAGGTCAACTGACAAAACGACACAGGTCACACGACATGAAGTCAACTGACGGACCGACACAGGTCACATGACCTGAGGTAAACTGACGGACCGACACAGGTCACATGACCTGAGGTCAACTGACATACCGGTATAATGGACCAGATTGCACATTTATATACGGTGCGGCCCATTGCCGTGTTCTACAACATGCTTGACCTGGCAGCGATAAATGCTTATGTGTTATACAAGGCTTGCACTGGGTCCAAGGATTTTGGACTGAGGGGTAGGGGGTGGGGGGGTGTAGGTGTAGAATTAATGGGTCATTAGCAGGGTCATTAGCATGTGAATCGACATTATATAGCCCACTGAAAGGGACCGGGGGATTTAGAAGCCAAGTTCACTTGCGCAAAAAAGCACAGCCTTAGTCAAATTAGTGTTAAGCGGCTGACGCCCATCCATCTTTTTTGCCCTTCACCTTGCTAAACCTGAACTACCTCTTCGCGGGACTTCTCTGTTGCTTCATCGCTCAACTTGAGGTGATCTTGCTCCCTGCACAGAGCGCACAGAGAATTATTCCTGCGTATGGCACATTTTCTCTTAACCACAAAACATTTTCTTCTCCTCTCTTTACAGATTACTTCGCTCGATGGCGCTAACTATGTCACAACAAAAAAGCTACCTTGCTAACTCCTAGCAAGCTAGCCAGCGAAAGCGACGCGATGGAGGAGACATTTCAAGGAAAAAGAAAAAGGATTCTGGAAGGTCTTGCTCGCCTTATCTCGGACATGCCTCTAGAGAAAGGAAAGCGAAAGGCGAGACTTCCAAGGAAAACCAGGGGGATGGCGAGCCCAACTTCGCATGCCTGTCCCAGTGGATGCGGGTTCTCCCTCATGGCGACGGACACCCAAGAGGCCTGTCCAGTCTGCCTGGGAATGCTTCACGCAAAAACAGCGCTGGATGCGCCCGACTTTTGCCCATACTGCAGCCTGATGCTGGATGCGGTGTTGCGGTACCGGGTTGACCTCGTCACCAAAGCCATGGGCGCTTCAGTAGTACCAACGGGTACAGACACCACGGATCCTCTCACTCCCACGCCGGAGCTCGAGAACATGGCTCTACACGACAGCACACGAGTCGAATGGGGTGACAGCCCTGACTTGCTAGCTCCTATGGTGGACTTAACAGTCGAGTTTGACACCCGAGGCATGATGAACGGGGACGAGATCTCGATTTCAGCCTCGGGCAAATTTTCAGTGGAGGACGCAGACATGGAACTGGAGTATCAGGGAGAAGATCTGTCCCAGACCCCGGTACTTGTGCTCCCAGAAACAGACTTTTCCATCCCTGCTCTGTTCAACCTGTGCCACAGAGCAACGGACGCGTTGCACATCCCATGGCCCGAGCCTCCGCCTCACCAACAGGTCACGAGGCTGGTAGGAAACTATTTTTACTCGAAGCAGCAGGCCGCCACGAGGCAAAGGATGCCTGTGTTCCCAGACTTCCTCAAAGAACTAACGCGCACCTGGACTCAACCAAGAGCCCCCATGCTCCCTCCCCTTTCACAGTTCCTCGACATCGACGGGATGGACGAGGTGGGAATAGCTAACGTTCCTCAGATTGGGGACACACTAGCGTCTCACCTGGCTCCTAAGTCATCCGGGACACAACCAACTCTCCCCAGCAAGGCTTGTCGAGCTTCAGAGTCAGAGTCAGAGTCAGAGAGTCAGAGAGTCTTTATTGTCATTTGCACTGCATGTGGTACATGTGATGAAAACAAGATTATGTACACGGGGTCCCAGTTACATTCAACAACAAATGCAAGAGAAAAACAGTAATAACATCTAGAATTAACTAAGAGAAACATCAACTAGTAATACACTAAGCCCTAATGTAGTAGAAAAACATCATTATAAACAGTAGCACTAACATGAGTCTGTATGAGCAGACGTATTCAGCGTCTCTACTCGAGAAGTGCTACAAATGTCAAGGACTCGTGGCGCGCGCCATGAACGCGTCCGCTTTGATACAGGCTTACCTAACGGAAAAGTTGCAACAGCTGCAGGTAATGACGGACAAGCAGGCGGCCGCCGACTTGCTAGACGAAGCCCGCAGGGCAACAGACTTTGTACTCCGCATGATGGGGACAGCCGCTGTTGCTCAAGGCAGAGGCATGGCGGAAGTGGTCATCGCGATTCGCCACCTGTGGATGACTTTAACGGATCTCCCTGAGGGACAAAAGGTGCCTTTTCTCCACCACTCGATAGAGCCGACGGGATTATTTGGTAAAGCTTTGGAGCAAATTCAGACCAAGCTGGACCAAAGGCGCAGACAGGCCAAAGCTCTCCGGGTGGGCATTCCCCGGAGAAGCTTCGCCCCCCCAAGGGAGTCTGCTGGTGGCAGACCTGCGCAGCCTCGACACCGCTCTGCAACGCGTGCCCCACCACAGAAGCAGCCAGCATACGAGGAGGAGCCCTGGCAGAGACCCCCGCTAGGCCAACCTAGCACCGAGCACGCATGGAGCAAAAACAGGTTAGTTCTCCGCCAGGCGGTCAGACATAGGGCCTTCTCGACGAACCTGTACACCAGACAAAAACGTGCCTGATGAACCAGGTCCACGTTCTCACATTACACGATCACCTGCCCACGTGGTACTGGGAATGATCCCTTCAAGTCCAGACTTTATTTGTAACACGGTACAAAAAGCTGGTAAATATGTTGCATGCACAAATCATGCTTTCCCTGCTGTGAGTGACATAAAATCATGTACGTCATTGCACATAAGCACAAATAAAGCTCATAAAACAGCCCCTCTCTGTTTTATTGACTCTCAAAAAAAAAAACAACACACAAATAACTTCAGCAGAACAGGTCCCTCTGGCCTGCCAGCCATCATAAAGGGAGGGGGCCATTCCCCCCTCCCCCTCACGGCCCACGGGGTGTTAGCCTAATCAATAAACCCCAGTAGGGTGCCTCTGATTCGTCTGCAGTAAACAGACACAGAGGCGTCTGCAAGCAAGCCCCTATACCCCTCAAGGAGACAGGTGAGAGGGTCATGTTCTCAAGTCCCTGCTCCATTGTGAATAACGGGGCAGCCAATACACTAACCAGGCAAACATGTGACATGTCCGCACCTCAGGGAGGCATGCAGACAGAATCTAACGACGGGGCAGCCACGTCAGATGCCCACAGGCAGCCACAAGCTTCACACCTTCACAGCAGCAATTGTGTTTAAGCTGCTGTGGATGGAAACAAATCAGAGTTGAATTAGATCTCTCTTCCTGTTTTTCGAAGGGGACTGGGCTCTCTATCGCCAAAAAATCTAAAGTCTACCAAAAGGAGCATCTCCACTTTCTCACATTGCAGCTACCCCATTATTAATAATGAGAGACACGCAATGTCTAAGCAGTGATCAGACAGCAAGTGACCTTCCTCTCTGTACTTATCCAGCTCTGCTTTCAAACAAAATTCTCCTAACGGGTGAAACACAGACCCCAGTCGGTTTGCCTGGTTCTGACACTCTATTAAAGCCAAGGACCAGTAAACTGGACCATTCCAAAAAACGGATTGGAGTCAGGAGATCTGCTCGTTTACAAAACTCGCAGTCTCCCAGTCCCATGACCCGGAGGGGGAAAATAGACTTTCTGCTCCAATCCTGTCTAATAAGGATGACAGGTTGCATCTGCCCTCCATTACCCTCGAGCAGAGCAGCCTGGTGGCAGATTGGCAAGGAGGTCTTCTTCCCAACTTGGTTAACCCCCAGGGGTT
>JBBPBX010000414.1:5294-21539 GCA_038048925.1 Garcialebias charrua | reverse complement strand
GTAAAATAGAAAATGGGCACTGAAATTGTAGTTGCTCCAAAAATGCAGGCTAAATGTCCCATTCACATTGACCATTTTCAACATTACAGCTGTATACTGGTTTCATTACAGGAAGAGAGCCACCTGCATCATGAAAGACCCCACTCACCCAGCACACACACACACTCATTGCCCCACTCCCCTCAGGACGAAGGTTGAGGAGCATCAAGTGTAGAACTACTAGACTGAGGAACAGCTTCTACCCTGAGGCTGTTAGACTCATGAATAAATAAAGAATCAAAATAATCACTGCAAAATATCACAACATGCTGATGCTGATCTGTTTTCATGTTGCTGTGTTCATTCGTGACCATCTGCTCATCATGTTCGTGCTGCTGTTTGTAATTATGTTTTTCTATTACATTAGTGCTTAGTGTATTTTTAGTTGATGTTTTTCTTAGTTCATATCTTAGATCATATTACTGTTTTTCTTTTTATTGTTGAATGTAACTGGGACCCTGTGTACATAATCTCGTTTCATCACATGTGCCACAAGCGGTGCAAATGACAATACAGACTCTCTGACTCTGACTCTGAATGTGTACAGATGCAGTAAGTTCTGTAGGTTAATTTCAGGCTGAATATCTGAAATTACAGGTATTCCTAAATACATCATAGTGATTTTTTTTTTTTTTTTTTTTGCTTCAAGGGAGCAGCATGGTGGCGCAACTGGTAGAGCTGCTGCCTCTCAGCGAGCAGGGCCCTGGTTCAAATCCTGGTCCAGGGGTCTTTCTGGGTGGAGTTTGCATGTTCTCTCTGTACATGTGTGGGTTTTCTCTGGGTACTCCGGTTTCCTCCCACAGACAAAAAACATGCATGTTAGACTGATTGGTAACTCTAAAAATGTCCTTAGGTGTGAGTGAGAGAGTGAATGGTTGTTTGTCTCATTTATCTCTGTGTCCCTGTGATGGACTTGCGACCCGTCCAGGGTGTACCCCGCCCCTCGCACAGTGATTGCTGGACATGGGCACCGGTGACCCTGTGACCTAAAATGGAAGAAGCAGGTAAAAGATAATGGATGGATATGATAGTGTTCTTGAAGTATGTGTTACAGGTCTGAAGTGTCCGGACCGCTGCAACAGTGAAGATGCCCAATGTGAAGAATAATAAAACAGGAGAGAGCAATGACAACCAAAGTGATGCCGTTATGCATCTGCTTTATTTGTTAACAAACAAACCTTTAACATTGTACTATATTAATGCTTTACATTACCTTTCATTTCCATAAACAAAACATTGTTTCCTTTTCTGCCCTCTCCGGTTCGGGATGAGGTCCTGTCCCAAGTGGAGCAGTTTAAGTATCTCGGGGTCTTGTTCACGAATGAGGGAAAACTGGAGCGTGAGATCGATAGGCGGATAGGTGCAGCGTCCGCAGTGAAGCGGGCGCTGTACCGGTTTTTCTTTTCCCTTTTTTTTTTCTTTTCCCTTTTCTTTCTTTTTCCTTTAATTTTTCCTTTCTTTATCTTTTTTCCTTTCTTTTTTCCTTTTTCTTTCTTTTTGTCTTCTTTTTTCTTTTTTCCTTTCTTTTTGCTGTTTTGCTTCTACCTTTCTTTTTCCTTTCATTTTTCCTTTCTTTTATCCATTTTCCTTTATTTTATCCCTTTTTTCCTTTCTTTTTCATTTTTTTCCTTTCTTTTTGCTGTTTTGCTTTTATTTTTTCTTTGCCTATTTTCATTTTTCCTTCTTTCCTTTTTACGTTTTGCTGTTTTGCTTTTACCTTTCTTTTTCCTTTTTCCTTTTTGTTTTCCTTTTTTGTTTTCCTTTTTTCACTTCCTTGTTTCTTTTTCTTTTTTCCTTTCTTTTTTCTTTTTCTTTTTCCTTTCTTTTTCCTTTTTTCTTTTTTCTGTTCCTTTTTTCTTTTTTCTTTTTAATCTTTCTTTTCCTTTTTCCTTTTTCTTTCTTTTCTTTTTCCTTTTTCTTTTCCTTTTTTCTGTTTTTACCTTTCTTTTTCCTTTTTTATCTTTTTCTTTCTTTTCTTTTTCTTTCTTTTTTCCTTGTCTTCTTTTTTCTTTCTTTCTTCTTTCTTTNATATATATCTATCCACCAGTAGTGTTGCTGAAAGGGCCATTTCAAAATGTTTTTCACCATGTTTTATTTTTTGGCAGTTCTACTGTGCTGATCTTCCTAACTGGAATAAAATCTTGTTCTCTGTGAAAGAGCAACTTGAAAAAGGTGATGATAACGATCGTTCATATCTGACTTTGCCAGGACTGCTTTGATCACAAACAGATAACACTGAACTGGAAAGCCTGTTGGGGACTCTTGTAGGAATATTTGGTCCCACCCACTCTATATCAGCACTGTGATTGGTCAATTTTCCTGTCAGTTACTGACCAGTCTCATCCTAGAGAGTCTATGATTTAACTAAGCCTTCTTTTGAAGTAGATACATCCTAACCATTGAGAAAGCTCCTTCAAATGCTCCTTATATTGTTTTGTAAAAAGAAACTATTGAAGTTTTATGATCTGGTAGAATATAATATTTTTTTATTAATGTATCAAGCACAGAATCAAACACTACCTCCAAATATTCGGAAACATTTTGTAAAGAGGAAAAGTTGTTAGAATCTTAAAGGAACAGACATTTTTTGTTAAACTACATTATAGAACAAGTTTAAAGGGTCGGTCTACTTTAATACAAGGCATAGGTCTAGGGAATGGTTTGGATGTTAAAAATGCTAAGTCTATGTTTATATTTAAGAAAATGATTAAGAGTGAACGTTTGAAAAAATATATATAAATGGTGAAAACAATAAGTACTATTTATAGTACTTATTGTTTTCACCATTTATACGAGTTATAAAATTGGTTCATGGATAATTATTGTTTAAATTGATTGTTTGAATTTATTTTGTTTTAAGAAGGGGCAGATATTATAAGATTTTTTCTTCTTCTGCTTCCTTTCATTTAAATTTTTTTTTCTTTCTTATTATGGTTTTGTAAATAATTTTTGTATGTTAAATTTGAAATGAAAAAAAAATGTGTTTCTGTGCCTGGAGAAGCAAATTTAAAATAATCTGATTGGATAACTTCATTTAAATGTTAAGACCAGCTATGTTGTATGGTCTGGAGACAGTGGCACTGACAAAAAGACAGGAGAAAGAACTGGGAGTGTCATAAATGAAGATGTTGAAGTTCTCCTCCGAAGTGACAAGAATGGATAAGATCAGGAATGAGATCATCAGAGATAGCACTGGTTGAATAACTGGGAGATAAAGTTAGAGAGGCCAGACTGAGATGGTTTGGACATGACCAGAGGGGGACAGTGGGTATATTGGTAGAAGGATTTTAGAAATGCAGCTGCCAGGGAAAATACAAAGAGAAGAGACAGTACCCGGTATATAGATACAGTTAGAGAGGACATGGAGGTAGCTTGAGTGAGGACAGAGGATGCAGAGGACGGAGTGAGATGGAAGAGGATGACTCGCTGTGAAGAGAGAAAAGCAGAAAGAAGTTTACAGAAAATAAGAAAACATAGCAAAACATATACAATTGACAATACATGTTTTATGTTAAAAAAATAAAAAAAAATAATACATGTTAAAATAAAATGAAAATTAAATGTAGCATTTGATATGTGCTGAATTTTTCAATCTTCTCTGAAAGTGTTGAAGGCCCCGAGGGTTCCCCCTGGTAAAACCATGAGTGCACAGAATGTGAACTGTGCTCAGCACAGCACCAAGTGAAGCACCTTCAGTCAAACCAGCCCTTAAAAAGACACATGGATTTTCCAAATATTTTCCTTTATTTTTCCCCCCATCAAATGCAGTTATTTGTGGATTTTTGTACCACACAAGTAAAGATGGGAATTGTTAAGAAATTATCAATATCAATTCCTTTATCAATATCATTTATCGATTCAATTCCTTATCAATTCTGTTAACAATTCTCATTGGGTTAGGCAAAAAAATATAGTACACCATTTGTGTGCATGAAGTATTTAATGCTCTTTCACCAGAACAAAAATAGAACTTTTATGAAAAAATAATTCCTAATTAACATTATTAAGGGGCTGTCCTTGGTTGGAATGGGTGATAGGCTTCTATACAGTTGGACTTCTGTCCTCTTCCTCAAAAAGTTCTTCTAGGGCTGTCTCTTTTTGCTGCTTTACAGGAGGCATCTGAAATTATTGACATAACCACAACTTGTAATTCACAAGTTTCAATTTTAAAATAAATAGTGTAATAATCCATGCAATCATCTTTCATTACAAAAAACAAAACTTACATACCGGTAGTTATCTTCATCCTCTTCTGCCTCCCTATGCGTCTCTCCCTCTGCGTCTCTCCCAGCTCTGCCAGCAGCACAAGTTTCAATTTTAAAATAAATAGTGTAATAATCATCTTTCATTACAAAAAAAACAAAACTTACATAGTCATCATCTTCATCCTCTTCTGCCTCCCTCTTCGTCTATCCCTCTGCGTCTCTCCCAGCTCTTCCAGCTTCAGAATAAATTGACCATTAAAAACACTGGGCAGCAAAAAAAGCTCTCACAACAGAAAGAGGCTACAATGAAACACACTGAACAAAAATATAAAACAACACTTTTGTTTTTGCTCCCATTTCTACGGTGGCATTTTTAGGTCTGTTGTGTGTTGAAAAACGTCATCCTGAAAGCTAAGTGTGCTAGCACTAGCCTCTGCCAGCCAGACTCCGGCAATCCTCGTCAGCTAAATGTTATTACAGGAGATGGAGATTATTTATACAACACAGTGGAAGCAGTAAAGCAAAAAAGTAACAAGTGACAGGAACTGGAGGAGTTTAACGTTACGTGCTGCAACATTTAAAACAGGCTTGTTAGCTCCTCTGCTTCCACCACCACGAAGCAGCGTCACGAAGCAGCGTGTTAAAGACGGTACATTTGATGCAAACTCACCTCATGCTGAGTGGTCAAATGCTTCTCTCTGCATGTTAGAAGTATTTCCGCCCTTTATTGTAATCGACGCTTTGCATGTGTTGCAAGTAGACCTGGTTTCGTCTTCGCTTTTTCCTTGACGCCATGTTGATACGGCGCATGTCTGTGATGTCATCACGTAAATGCGTCACCACGTCGAGTCAGTAGAACAACTCAGAGAACCGATAAACTGAATCGTTAAGACAAGCATCCTACTATTCCAGAGAATTGAACTCTAAACAACCGGTTCTTTAAAATAACCGGTTCTCAATTCCCATCCCTACACACAAGGTTTCTGTCCTTCTTGAGCTCACCCCAGTCAGGGATGCACAGTGGCACAGAGGGTTATCACTTTGGCTATACAGTAAGAAGGTTGCTAGTTCAGCTCCCAGCTGTGTGGAACTTGGTCCTCAGCTTTTCTCACTCAGTCCATAACGTGTATGTTAGAATAACTGGAGACTGAAGGCCGAGGCAGAGCTCCGCGCTGGAGCGAGCGCGACGCCCCGCTGTGTGAGCGCCGTGCGAGCGCCGCTTGCACAAGCCTTTGAACGCTCGCGCGAACGCGCCAAGCTCCAATTTTACGACCGCGCACGCTTGCGCGGTGTCTGACCATAAACTTCCCCGGCGCCGGACTGTTTTGTATGTTACACAAATGAATTAAATTCCTCTTCTTTATCGCTGATCGGGCCTTTTCTTTTGTTTTTTTGCCTAAAGTCGAGTAATGCTTCATCCTCCGTTCACTCCATGACTGAAATGAATGAATTCATGTCCTACCTGGCAGCGCGATGTTTTAAATATTTCCTGGTAGGCTGTGGGTTGCTGGAATAGCGCTCCCTGTTTTTATTTTTATTTTTTAGAAGTTTATATTAACATATAAAGTGATAAAAGACCGCCGCGGGAGCAGCGGAGCGAACAGCTGCTCGTCTGGACCAAAGCCAGCGCTTGTATCATGAGCTGTCAATCATTTCAGTAGGAGTGTAAGCAAGTGACCAATCAGCGACCTCAGTTTGTCCCCTCCAAGCGCAGCTGCTCACATTACAACAAGGATTTGGAGCGAGAACGCGAGCATTTAACGTGTTAAAGAAAGCAGAGCTCTGCCCGGTGAACGGGTGCGTACAGAATGCGCCGTAGTGTGGCGTATTGGGAGGACGCTCAGCTTTGCCTCGGCCTTAAGTGAGTGTAAATAGTTGTCTTTTGTCTTCTAACACGGTTGAGTCAGGTTTTATGAATGGGTTCTTCTTTGTTGAAATGCTCCATCTGCCTTGATTAATGAACATGTATCAAGACACTTGTATGTCTTGTTTGTCTGTATGGAGTTTTATGATGGACTTGCAAAACCTGTCCAGTGTGTACTCCTATATCATCCATCCATCCATCCGTCCAGACAGACAGACAGACAGACAGATGCATGCACACACACACATACACACATTCATCTATCCACACATACTGTATGTATGGATGGATGAACGGGTGTGTGTGTGTGCATGCATCTGTCTGTCTGTCTGTCTGTCTGTCTGTCTGTCTGTCTGTCTGTCCGTCTGTCTGTCTGTCTGTCTGTCTGTCTGTCTGTCTGTCTGTCTGTCTGTCTGTCTGTCTGTCTGATGATATCATCAAATGTAGAACCACTAGACTGAGGAACAGCTTCTACCCTGAGGCTGTTAGACTCATGAATAAATAAATAATAAGAATAAACACTGCAAAATATCACATCATGCTGATCTGTTTTTTCTTGTTGCTGTGTTCATTTGTGTCCATCTGCTCATACAGACTCATGTTCGTGCTGCTGTTTATAATGATGTTTTTCTACTACATTAGGGCTTAGTGTATTACTAGTTGATGTTTTTCTTAGTTATCCTAGATGTTATTACTGTTCTTTTTCTTTTCTTTTTCTCTTGCATTTGTTGTTGGATGTAACTGGGACCCTGTGTACATAATCTCGTTTTCATCTCATGTACCACATGCGGTGCAAATGACAATAAAGACTCTCTGACTCTGACTCTGACTGTCTGTCTGAATAAATATATTTATAATGGCTTGACATGTGTGATTATTTGCCCATTTACCTGCATTGATCTTACTTGTAAATACTTTGTAGTTGTGTACAGTATATTGTACATAAAACAGAACACATCAGTGTTTAGGTACCGTATTTAGTAGATTTCTGTTAATATTGTAGAACACACAGAAGGATACAATAGATCTCAAAGATAGAAACTGAAAAAGAGACTTAAAGATGATATTTATGTAAAAGAAAATGCAATAAACAGTAGCGTTGACCTCTGAGTCCAAACCTAATAGTTAGACAAGTTAACTTTAACAACTGAATACAAGTTCAAAAGCTATTAATGGCTTGGCAGAAATGATCAAAACATGTTCTTTTTTTAATGCCCTGTTATAATACTGTCTGTGTTCTTTATATTGAATGCCCATTGTGAGGAAAAACCCATTAGAAATTATTATTTGACAATAGAATGAGCTTTTACAAAGAAAAATGTTCTCCTATTGCATGCTTTTGCTTGTTAAAAGGATGAGATCAGAATATCTTGACAGTAAAATAACTGGGAGTTTATAGATTTATTTTTTTACTGCATTAAAAGCACTTTCATAAGAGGAAACAAACGTCTCAAAGACGCCCCTGGAAAACTAAATCTGACATGTTTATATGCGCTAAAATACTGATTTAACACATACACATTTATATTAAAGCTGGTAGCATATTAGCATTAAGAGTTCAACATTTTCACTGTCAATTTCATTGCATAACTTTTATGTAACTTAACTTTAATGTACAGTTTAATTTGACTTATTTTTAAGGCCTGAGTAAAATATAGTTATAAATACTAAACAGTGATTTATAATATCGTTTTCAAAAGTTTATTTTTTTATTTTTGTTGTACCAAAACAAAACAAAAAAAGTCTTGTGATGGTGCAGGAAAAATGCACTGTTATCAGGAACAAGTTCTTCTGAGGCTACCCAGTGTCGCGCTCCTGCCACGTGGCCCCCTGGTGGGTGTTCCTCGGCCTGCGGGCGTGCTTGGGGCCCTCACTATCTGGGGCTGGGCGCTTGGGCGTTTGTCAGCTCGGCCTGGTGGCTGCCTGGTGGGGCTCGGGTCCTCTGGTCCTGTCGGGTCTGGACCTGAGGGATGGGCGTCCCCGGTGCCCGAGCCTCGGTGACCGGCCCTGGGGCTACGTCGGTGCAGCGGGCTCCGGCGGGGGCCTGTGTATTGTCGCTGTTGACCCCGGGGGGTCATTGTGTGTGGTCCCTGGTGGGGTTCGTCCGGTTCTTCCACTTGGTCGGATCTGGGGAGTGGACGAGTGGCTCGTCCTGTTCGGGTGGTCCTGGGGACTCTGGGCTCGGGGTCCTTCCTGGGGTCTTGGGCTTTGATCGCCCCTTCGTCTGTCTCGGGCTTTGGGGGGACGGGTCTCTGATGCTTCACAGTCGCTACTAAATGTTCTATTGGAGGAACCTTATTCACTTATGCATGCTCACAACCACACACAAATGGATGCAGGGATGTATAGTAGATGTATGTAGATGGGTATATAAATGAATATAAGTATATATGTATGTATATTGTATATATATTTGTAGGTATGGGTATGTGTATTTATAGAAATCTTTTGCAAGGTCATGAATATTATCAGTCTTTATGCTTGTATGTTTCGTTGTTGTGTTCTGTCATGTGCTTTGCAGGATTGTGGACGGAGGTTTGGTGTGTTTGCCTTGTGCTCTTTCTGTGGACAATTGTTGTTTTGTTGTCTCACTTTCTCTTTTCTTTCTTTCTCTCTATTAAAAAAAAAAATAAAATAAAAAAATAAATAAAAATAAAAAAATAAAAAAAATACATATTGGAGTGAGAGGATGGCTATAAGGTGTGAAGGGAGGCCATCTATAAATGGAAAAAAAAAAAAAGGAACAAGTTCTTCTGAAATAAGATATTTTTAAATGAATAAAACGGTAAATAATTTTCATTGATGAAAAAAACAATTTTACATAAGAAATGGTTTACATAGCAATGAGAAACATAACTTTATTTTTTATTTTTTTACAAAGTTGCAAGCAGGTATAAAAGTAGATCTGTATTATTTAATGCAGCTGTTATATAAAAATAAAATCCAGATAGGTATTTATTTATTCATTTATGTTTTCAGTGTGATGAAAAAAAATAATAATAATTGAGCTTGTAGAAAGAAAATCAAAGGTAAGGGACATCCAACAACCAAATGGGCTAAGTAAGTATTCATCAAAATTAATGACATCGTGTAAATGTTAGTTGCTTCTCAAATGTCACAATAATCTGCCTTGTTTTACCCACAGAGAAAGAAAGAGAATGCCATTTCAGAGACACAGGGTTGCACCCTCCTGCTCACCGCCCTCCAGAATATGAGAGCCCTCAATAAAGAAAGATTGCAGGGAACAGATGAAGCAAACCTTCTGACAGGCTGTCTTCAGGCACAGAGGACAACAAGGGACATCATGCTGTAAGCCACCTTGTTGTTTCTTTTGTGCTTGGTGCTGCGAGAACAGATAAAGAACGCACAGCTGTTAAACTCTACAATGAACGTTTGTAGCTGACTCTTTAGATTTGTTTTAATTATGTTGCGGTTGGGGGCTGAGTTCAGAAGGAGATCCCTCCAGGGTTGATCCTGTCAGTTTTAAAATCCATTAGACACTTGTTCGCTGATGTTCACCGAGAGCTGGATCTTTAAAAATGAATACATTAGTAGTTCCCATAAAGCTAAAAAAAAAATAATAATCATTTTTTGTTTATAAGTGAAGAAATAAATGCGACCAAACTATTTAAATATGCAAACACCTTTAAACAACAGTATGAAAATTATTACCGGTAAGCTCAAATATTTTATTCAAATAACCCTTTAATTTTTACCTTTATAATCAGTTTTTATGCACTTTTTATTGCTACAGAGTGAGTGTGAGAGAGTTTTGTTGCTATAATCTTGAAATTAGCCTTTTTAGAAAAATTTCTAAATTTTTAATCATTTTTATACATTTTATTTACATGTTATACAATGTTCTTATTCTTATTCCTAATATTTGTGTTGATAAAAAAGCAAAAAAAAAGTCATATACCGTATTTCCGGTCTATAAGTCACACTTTTTTGTCGAATTTGCATGCCCTGCGACTAATAGAGAGGTGAGACTTGTTTATGGATTTTTTCCCCATATTTTTAGACCAATTTTGGGATCAGATATGACTGTTTTTCATTTTGGCAAAAAAATTGTGCAGTACCACTTTTGTCCACTAGGGTACACTGACCGTCCCCACCTCATGTGTCAGACAGCAGGCTCCTCTGGTAGGACTGACTCTGTCGCAGCCCGGCCTCCTGCTCTGGAGCTCTGACACTTCCAGAGAGTCCACCAACCGTTTCTAGCTCATGTGTCCGAAGGCAGCCTTGTGAGTTCATCAAAGTGAAACCATACCGGATCGGTCAAGGCCCGGGTTAACAACGACTGCTACCAGTGCTGTTGACAAACAGGGTGCCGGCGGAAATTGTGCTACTGTTAGTCGAAGACCCCGAGGAGGGAAACGTGTCAGGAGACAGAGGGAGAAGAGGAAAGTGAAGAATGTAGGACTGAGGGTTGCAACTCTAAATGTGGGGACAATGACAGGCAAAGGTAGAGAGCTGGCTGACATGATGCAGAGAAGAAAGGTAGATGTTTTATGTGTCCAAGAGACCAAGTGGAAGGGCAGCAAGGCTTGCAGCATTGGAGCAGGGTTCAAACTGTTTTACCATGGTGTGGATAGAAAGAGAAATGGAGTAGGGGTGGTCCTGAAGGAGGAGCTGGCAAAGAATGTAGTAGAGGTGAAGAGAGTGTCAGATAGGGTGATGTGCCTGAAGGTAGAAGTAGAAGGTCTGATGCTAAACATAGTCAGTGGTTATGCTCCACAGGTTGGATGTGATGGGGAGGAGAAAGATACATTTTGGAAAGATTTGGATGAAGTGATAGAGAGTATTCCCAGGGAGGAAAGAGTGGTGATCAGAGCAGACCTGAATGGACATGTTAGTGAAGGAAACAGAGGGGATGAGGACGTGATGGGTAGGTTTGGTGTCAAGGAAAAAACCCAGGAAGGACAGATGGCGGTGGATTTTGCCAAGAGAATGGAAATGGCTGTAGTCAATACTTATTTCCAAACGCGGGAGGAACATAGAGTGACCTATAAGAGTGGAGGAAGGAGTTTGCAGGTCGACTACATTCTGTGTAGAAGAGGGAACCTGAGGGAGATTGGAGACTGTAAGGTTGTGGCAGGGGAGAGCGTGGCCAGACAGCATCGGATGGTTGTGTGTAGAATGACTGTTGTTGTGAAGAAGAGAAAAATAGTAAAATCAGAGAAGAAGACCAAATGGTGGAAGCTAAAGAAGGAAGAATGTTGTGAGAAATTCAGAGACGAGCTGTTAAAGGCTCTGGGTGGTAAGAAAGAGCTTCCAAGTGACTGGGCTACTACAGCAACAGTAATTAGAGAGACAGGTAGGAAGGTACTTGGTGTGTCATCTGGACAGAGAATGGATGATAAGGAAACCTGGTGGTGGAATAGTGAAGTGCAGGACGCCATTCAAAGAAAGAGATTAGCCAAGAAGAAATATGACAGTGAGAGGACTGAAGAGAGGAGACAGGAATATAAGGAGATGGGACATAGAGCAAAGAAGGAAGTAGCTAAGGCAAAGCAGAGGGCGTACAATGAGTTATATGGGAGACTGGACACTAAAGAGGGTGAGAAGGACTTGTACCGATTGGCAAGGCAGAGGGATAAGGCTGGAAAGGATGTGCATCAGATTAGGCTTATTAATGATGGGAATGGGAATGTTCTAACAAGTGAGGATAGTGTGATGGGAAGATGGAAGGATTACTTTGAGGAGCTAATGAATGAAGAGAATGAAAGAGAAAGAAGAGTGGAGGTCATAGAATTTGTGGACCAGGAAGTGGGAAAGATTAGTGAGGGTGAAGTCCGGAAAGCTCTGAAAAGAATGAAGAAGGGGAAGGCAGTAGGACCTGATGACATACCAGTGGAGGTTTGGAAATGTCTTGGAGAGATGGCAGTGAGGTTTTTGACTCAAATATTTAATGGAATATTTGAGGGTGAGAAAATGCCTGAAGAATGGAGAAGAAGTGTGCTGGTTCCCATTTTTAAGAACAAGGGTGATGTACAGAGTTGTAGCAACTACAAGGGAATAATAATAATAATAATAATAATAATAATAATAATACATTTTATTTGTAGGCGCCTTTCTTGGCACTCAAGGTCACCTTACATTGTCAATCATAATAACAGACACAATATTATAAACACAGTAAAAACAAGTAAAATTAATTAAAATAAGACAATGCAGTTGTTATCATAGTGCATAGGGTACTTTAAACATGTGAGTTTTGAGTTTGACTTTGAAATGTGGCAATGAGTCTGTGTTACGAATATCAGGTGGGAGTGAGTTCCAGAGCTGGGGAGCAGAGCAGCTGAATGCTCTGCTCCCCATAGTAACAAGACGGGCAATGGGAACAATGAGCTGGATGGAAGAAGAGGATCTGGGGGTACGAGCAGGTGTAGCAATGTGAACAATGTCCGAAAGGTATGGAGGAGCGAGGTTGTGGACAGCTTTGAATTAAGTTGATGAGCCACACGATGAAGATCTGGGAGAGAGTTGTGGAAGCAAGACTTAGACAAGAGGTGACTATCTGTGAGCAGCAGTATGGTTTCATGCCAAGAAAGAGCACCACAGATGCCATCTTTGCTTTGAGGATGTTGATAGAGAAGTACAGAGAGGGTCAGAAAGAACTCCATTGTGTGTTTGTGGATTTAGAAAAAGCATATGACAGGGTGCCAAGAGAGGAGGTGTGGTATTGCATGAGGAAATCTGGAGTGGCAGAAAAGTATGTTAGACTGGTACAGGACATGTATGAAGACAGCAGGACAGTGGTGAGATGTGCTGTAGGAGTGACAGATAGCTTCAAGGTGGAGGTGGGATTGCATCAAGGATCGGCTCTGAGCCCCTTCTTGTTTGCTCTGGTGATGGACCGACTAACAGATGAGGTCAGGCAGGAATCCCCATGGACTATGATGTTTGCAGATGACATTGTGATCTGTGGTGAGAACAGGGAACAAGTGGAAGAGAACTTGGAGAGGTGGAGGTATGCTCTTGAAAGAAGAGGAATGAAAGTCAGCCGTAGTAAGACAGAGTACATGTGTGTGAATGAGAGGGAGGCCAGTGGAACAGTGAGGCTACAAGGAGCAGAGGTCACAAAGGTGCAGGACTTCAAGTACTTGGGGTCCACTGTCCAGGAAAATGGGGAATGTGGTAAAGAGGTGAAAGAGAGTCCAGGCAGGATGGAGTGGATGGAGAAAAGTTTCAGGAGTGATTTGTGACAAAAAGGTGTCAGCAAAGGTCAAAGGAAAAGTTTACAAGACAGTGGTGAGACCAGCTATATTGTATGGTCTGGAGACAGTGTCATTGACAAAAAGACAGGAGAAAGAACTGGAAGTGGCAGAAATGAAGATGCTGAGGTTCTCCTTAGGAGTGACAAGGATGGATAAGATCAGGAATGAGATCATCAGAGGTACAGCACATGTTGAACAACTGGGAGATAAAGTTAGGGAGGCCAGACTGAGATGGTTTGGACATGTCCAGAGGAGGGACAGTGGGTATATTGGTAGAAGAATGTTAGAAATGCAGCTGCCAGGGAAAAGACAAAGAGGAAGGCCAAAGAGGAGATACATGGATGCAGTTGGAGAGGACATGAAGGTAATAATAATAATAATGATGAATTTAATTTATAACACACTTTTCATTAATGAAAATATCAAAGTGCTACAAAGTGCAACATAATTAAATGTCAATAAAACAAGTAATAAAACAAATAAAATCAATAACAGTATCAACTAAGATCAAAGGTAGAATCTTGAGGAGGCAGAGTATGCTCGGTTGAAAAGAAAGGTCTTCAAGCCGCTCTTAAAGTCAACCAGTGACTGTGGGGCTCTCAGGCAGTCAGGAAGAGAGTTCCACAGGCGGGGGGCAGCCACACTGAAAGCCCGGTCTCCCATGGTCCTTAATTTGGTTCTCGGAATGTGAAGGAGATTACTGTTCTGTGACCGCAGAGACCGGGTGGATGAGTATGGAATAAGAATGTCCTTTAGATAATCTGGTGAAGTTCCGTGTAAGCATTGATGTGTAATGAGAGCAGTTTTGTACTGAATTCTGTAGGCGACAGGAAGCCAATGAAGGTTATGGAGAATGGGTGTAATATGTTCAAATTTACGAACTCTCAACAAAATCCTTGCTGCACTGTTTTGAATATATTGAAGCTTCTGAAGGTATTTGCCAGGGATTCCAATAAACAGGGAGTTGCAGTAGTCGAGTGAGGACAGAAGATGCAGAAGACAGAGTGAGGTGGAGGAGGATGACTCGCTGTGGTGACCCCTGAAAAGGGAAAAGCCAAAAGAAGAAGAAGAAGAAGAAGTGTCCGAAGGCAGCCTCCTCTGCTCAGACACACTCTGTCGCAGACCGGCCTCCTGCTCTGGAGGTATGAACTATTGTTAGCTCAGTGTTTGTTAGCAACAGGTACTATTTATCTACGGTAAATAACTCATGAACTACAGGACAGATTTTTATCAAACTTACAGAAAGTAATCACTACATGGACATTTACAAACTGTTACATGTATGAGACATTTGAGAAAAATTCAATGTTTTAGCTTTGTAAATGTGCAGCTGTTAGCTTGTTGTTTTTCCGGGTACTATTTATCTAAATAACTCATGAACTACAGAACAGATTTTTATCAAACTTACAGAAAGTAATCATTACATGGACATTTACAAACTGTTACCAGTATGAGACATTTAAGATAAAATTCAATGCTTTAGCTTCGTAAATGTGCAGTTGTTAGCTCGTTGTTTTTCCGGGTACTATTTATCTAAATAACTCATGAACTACAGAACAGATTTTTATCAAACTTACAGAAGTAATCACTACATGGACATTTACAAACTGTTACCTGTATGAGACATTTGAGATAAAATTCAATATATTTATAATATATTTTCGCAGCGCACGCA
Source organism: Garcialebias charrua (assembly GCA_038048925.1). Taxonomy (NCBI): domain Eukaryota; kingdom Metazoa; phylum Chordata; class Actinopteri; order Cyprinodontiformes; family Rivulidae; genus Garcialebias; species Garcialebias charrua. The sequence continues at coordinate 6,536 of JBBPBX010000414.1, read as the reverse complement.
ACGGTTTGAAAGACGTCAAAGCAAAACAATTTAAATCCAGAAGATTTGACAATTTCGTGAATTTATTAAGGAACGTTAAGCTCAAGAACACTTGTGCTATAATGTCAGCTAAGAAATATATATTTTTAAGCGTTTATTTTGCTAAATTTTAAAGAAAATGCTGCGGTCCCACCCGGGCGGGTGCTCGTAGCGAAACTATTTTTTAAATCCAGCTGATTTGACAATTGCGTTCATTTATTAAGGAAAAGTTCAGCTAAGACACATCTTTGCTATAATTTTCAGCAAACAAATAATTGTTTTTACCGTGTTAATCTTGTAAAGTCCTTCCGTGCTCGCTCGCTCTGTGGCCACCATTTTCAGCAGGGCAAATGACGCGCTGATGCGTCGCGTAGCGGTGACGCATAATAGATGCGACTTAAATAAAGGTGCAACGTGTTTATGGATTTTTCCAATTTATTGCCAATGATTGGACAAAGCGACTTATAGAAAGGTGCAATTTATCAGGCGTAAAATACGGTACTAACAAATGTAATTAGGCAGAAACTACAAGGAGAATTCCTATTTTGTGGGAAAAAAATATAATGTGAAATGGAGGAATTAAAGATGAAGAGGTGGGAGGCAAATCAAAATCCTGAGCAGCATAGATGGGGGCAGAGAGCTCATAATTAAAGTTAATAACAACTCATTTTGTGGCATGATAGAGGCCATCAGATTACTCACAATTAGCTGTTAAATAAAAAATGTAGAGTGATACTTGAACCCTAATTTAATTAATAAATAACCTCCCTTGACAAAAACTGTATCTAATTACAGGTGCATTTCAAGAATTAGAATATGAAAATATTATTGAAAAAGAAAATCTGTGATTTTAGAAAGGGAAACGTATATACATTACATATATTCTTTACCAATTTAGTGAAATATTTCAAGCCTTACAATGGTGTCAAACTCACTTACAAAAGAAGGGCCAAAATTAAATCATTTTTCAAACTACTGTAAGGGCCAATTTCAGAATCTACATTAACTCAAGTTAAATACAGTACCCAACATATGTTCTTGGTTGCATGTTTCTCAACAATAATTTGATTGGTCTCATTTGATGTTTCCTGCTGCACTTTCAACATCATCATTAAAGATTACTGAAAAAATTAAAGTGATAAAGTATTGGACATTTAAAATATCATCTTGGGGGTCAGATAAGATGTCAATGAGGGCCACATTTGGCCCCCGGACCTTGAGTTT